>PVJX010002051.1:17588-140475 GCA_004027295.1 Dolichotis patagonum | reverse complement strand
GCCAGGGTGGGCAGGGAGACCGAGGCCCCGGGCGCAGGCCAGGGTGGGCAGGGAGACCGAGGCCCCGGGCGCAGGCCAGGGTGGGCAGGGAGACCGAGGCCCCGGGCGCAGGCGGCCCCTCACCTCGATGATCTCCAGCATCTCCACCCGGGTGATCTTGCCGTCGCCGTCCAGGTCATACATGTTGAAGGCCCAGTTAAGCTTCTGCTCAAAGCTGCCCCTGGAGGTGATGGACAGGGCACAGATGAACTCTCGGAAGTCGATGGTGCCGTCGCCATTCTTGTCGAAGGTGCGGAAGGCATGCTGTGCAAACTTGGAGGCATCTCCATAGGGGAAGAACTGCGGGACAGAGCAGAGTGAGAGGTGGAGCAGGTGAGGGCTGACAGTGTCCCTGTCCCAGCCAGCACCCTCACACACAGGCTGGGCAGGTGCTGGGGACCTGGGGTGAGGGCAGCCTCTGAGAGTCTGGGTGAATAGGGGCTGTGGACCAGGGTTCTGTCTGGCCTGGGTCCCTTCCCTTTTGGTTCCAATTCCCTGCTTTGCTGTGAACTAAGCAGCTTTGCTCCCCCAAACCCTAACCCACCATGATGTTCCCACCTTGCAGTCTGCTGACCATGGACTGAATTTCCTGAATCATGAGCCAAATCCAACCTCTCCTCCTTAACATTGTGCAGTCACCTACTGAAAGCTGATGCAGGGACCGCCTTTACTCCGGGCGGGCGAACCGGTGATCTGTGGCTTGGGGTTGGTGGGGCCTGCATTCAGTCCATAAGCACCACACTACTGCCTTGTGCCTGGTTTGCAGTTCCTCTGTCCATCTTCCCAAGGGCAAGACTGAGGCAGGTAGCAGGCCACAGCACACGGTACCAGCTTTTAGCTCCTCTGGGCATGGAGTCCAGATTCACCACCTCCAGGGGCCAGGAGGTCACCGATTCTGTTCCTTCTCCCACCCTCTCCTAGCCCAGCCCACACTCGTCCCCTGCCCAAGTTCTGCTTCTGACTTTTCTTTACAGGGACTTTTCTCTTATAGAACAGACATTTAAAACTCATTAAAAATAGAACATGACTGAGCTTATTTTCCAGAGACATAAAGAGACTTCGTCACAGAGCCAGCAGTCATCAAGGGTGTGTAGGCGGCAGAGTGGACCGAGGAAGAGATGGTGGCAGATACTGTGGGGAGGTGAGACCTTGGGGCCAGGCCCCATAGCCTTGGACAGGACCAAGGCCTGGTCCAGGAGCAAGTAGTTCTGGACACTAGCGAGCAGATGACCCTCAAAGCCACCCAGACAAAACAAAGAAATCGCATGCTGCTCACAGTGGAGCAGGTGTGCATGCGTTTCAGGAGGGGTAACAGGCACCTGCGAGGCTTTCAGCAGACTCTGCAGCTGCTTGCTGGCGCTTGGTCCTTTCCAGAGTCTTGCTGTTGGCCAGAGGCATGGGCCGCTTATCTCTGCTCAGCTTGGTGCCATCTGTGTGCCTGCTGGGCCACTGGTGTCTTTTGCCCCCAGCATCCTGCTCTGGCCCTGCTCCCACCTCTCCCACTCCAAGAAGCCCAGCGGAATGGAAGGCCCCCCCAACAAGTAAAATGCCCCCTTCCACAGGAGGGCAGGAGGCATCAGGCCCAGGGAGCAGGGAGCACTGTGTCACTGCTGGAGTCTGAGGTCCAGCCCAGGTTCTAGCACCGGGCAGTGGATCACCCTGATACCTAATAGCCCAAAACAGCAGCCATGATTTTATTTTCTCAGAAAATAAACACCAGAGAGCCCCATCTCTTCTTCTGTGGCACTGACAGCACAGCTGTTCCGGAGGCTCCTGCCCCCAGTGCATCCATCTCAGCAGCCCTGAACGTCAGTTCTCAGGATCCTCACCAGACACAAGGTCCCTGCCTGCCATGGCGGGTACGCAGGGAAGCACACCGCGAAGCCCCCGTGCTCCGGGCCCCTGCAGTCTGCATGGGAACTGAGCTGGATGCTTGCTGTGGGCTTGTTACCTGTAAGAGCTGGCGCACGGGGGAAGGCAAAGCCTCACTAAAGCTCAGAAGATGAGGGTGCGGGGTGGCCAGAGAGGGGCTCTGGAAGGAGAAGGTTTACCCAGGGGCCGGGGCCAGAGGACAGGCTCCAGGTGAGAGTGTGGAATTGAATGATTTTGACTTGAAAAATTCTACTTAGGCAGATTTGCTCTTGCTGGGCCCTGTGATGAGGGGTCCTTGTCCTTCCTAGGTGGGCGCTCTTTGTGATATGCCCCCTGGCCACACGGAGGGCTCCAGGAGGAGCTAGAACCTGAAGGCTGACGCTAGAGCAGTGAACAGGCCCCGGGCAGACTCCCAAGACTGCACCAGCCTTGCAGTGGGCAGAGACGCGAGGCCAGGGCACTTTTCTTCCTTCCTGCAGGTTTCTGGCAATGCAATGAATGCATCTACTTTCTTCTCACAGCATGCTCTTAAGTTAGGGGCTATCTGACAGCTTGATCTAAAAATAGCCAGGCACCTTAAGTCAGCGTATAAAAAATTAATTTCAGCTTAAAGATCCTTGAGAGAAAAATCAATCACAAATTCTGAGCTATGAAAATTGCGGGTGCCTTGCAGATGTTTATTGACTTCCACAGAGTGCGTGTTTACCTGGAGGGGCCTGACCCCGAAAGCCTGCTCTGTCATCTCCTTAATATTTTAAGTCAGCCAGTGCCCCCTCTTGGAAGGAAGCAGCCCAAATCTGGAGGGATCATCATGGAAAAATGAGACCACTTCACCTTCAGTCTCTAGGAAGAAATCAGGACCTTGAACCCTATTCGTTTTGCTTGGCAGACAACAGGGCCTGTAAGCACAAGCATTTTTCATAAACTTTGGGTGAAATTTTGTTTTGCTTTTAAAACTCAATATATGTTTCTCCAACTCCTGTGTTAAAGGCTGATGTGGAAGTAATGTCTAGCTGTAGTGACAGCTGTAAATATTTTAACGTCCTGGACAGCAAGGGTGTTCAGGCTGAACAGTTGTAAACCCACGCATATGAGATATGAGCATGCGCTGGTGTGACCTTGCCAGAGGACCTGACATTGTGAACTGCGTTCTGTGGGCGATCGGGCTCCCGGTTGTCTGCGGCAGAGGAGGATGGGGACGTAGATCTGTCTGGTCACTTCCGCTGCACCTCAACCAAGTGGTCGCTGAGGAAATAAACCCACACCACGGTGGATGAAGCATTATATAATTCTTGGCTTCCATGGCCTCTAAACGCACTTCTCCGTTGCATTTATCGCCACCTTCTGGCAGCATCCTGCACTGCAGGGAAATTACTACCGGGCCAGGCGGTAGTTTTTAGAGAACTCATCTATTGTTCAACTCAGCACACATTTATTGAACAGCTACTATGCCAGGCACTGTAAGTGTTGGTAATAAAAATAGAAATCATAGAGCAATAGGAACAGTGATGGAAGTAGATGTTAATCAAACCACCACAGGAATCGGTGTAAAATTCCCCTATGATAAATTCTGCACATAGACCCACAAGCAAAAGGAGTGCGGATATTACGAGTTTGCAACTTAAACTTTGCATGTGTGTCAGCCCCACCCTCACACGCAGATTGCTGACATTGCAGCCAAGCATTGCACTGTGAAATCGTCATGGGTATACAAATCTGCACTGCCTCCAACCATGCTCCATACTCTGATGTCTGAATGCAGCCACCGACCAGCAGGCATGGGCAGCAGACGCCAGACAGAGCCCCTGCTCTTTCTGCCTCTGACAGGCAGGGGCTTCTTTGCAGCTTGGATGCAGGAGCTTCTCCTGCAGAGGTGGGGTCCTTGTGCCTCTCTTCCCAGCAGCCCCTGATGTAACCCAAGAGATGAGGCATAGACACCAACTTGGCCTCTCTTCCACCAGGGCCATGCTGTCTGGCACTGAGGCTGTGGTGACAGAAAAGGCGTGGTCTCTAAACTCTGGGTTTCCACTCCTGAGACCACCTGAGTCCTGCAGGGTACTAACTCCCAGGGAGCACGGCAGCATCCTGGAGAATGTCTCCTTCCTCCAACATCCCCGGCGTCCTGAAAGCCTCGTGTGCAGGGGGTGAAATGAGCCCACCCTGTGGGTGCGAGGGGCCCATCCTCGGCATGGCCATGAGCTCACACGGAGGTCGGTCTCCCTCCACGCCCTGCTCCAGGGCGGAAAGAGTCCGTGATGGGACTGGTGGAGGAGGCTCCTCGGGCTGCCTGCCCCTCTTGGAGGCTCCTGGGTCCAGTGCCTGAGGACGCAGCAGGGGTTCAGATGCCCTCGCATGGCGCGCTCTGTTCTCTTTTCTTCTTCAATGTCTTGAGACCCATGAGCACAGCACAGTCCCTACCCCAAGGGGGGGCCTCTGCATGGTCGTGCTGGGCCAGGCTCCCCTGGCAGCCAGGTGGTGACTGCTCTCCTGATGGACACTGCTGCATGTGTGACACTCACGCAACGAGCCGCCTACCTAGGTCCTCTTCATGTGCAACCTCAGCGGAGCTTCCCCAGCTCAGGTCTTGCTGGAGGCATCATCCGGGGTTAAGTACCTAGCATGAGGGAAACTAGTGAGGGACCAGGAAGGCACAAACCTCCTAGGCCTGCATCCCAGCCCCGCTCTCACAGCCTCTCTGCCTGCCCACTGCAACTTCCCTGTCCTGCACACAGGCCCTGGACTTTCTTCCTCTCCTCCTGAAGCTGCCTGGGCCTACTGTGCCTCCTGGGCTCCTGGAAGGGCCTATGGCTCTCACACTCCGGAGTCCACTCTCTGCTTTCAGCTCACTGGGCTTGTTCACCTCCCGGGGAAGCTCCGGCAGCCAGGGGCTCTCCAGATGGTCCCCCTCCCTGCTTGCCTGGAGCCAGCGCCCACTGCCTCGGTGCGGCCTCTGCAGCAGCCCAGGAAGCAGATGCAGGGTCTCAGTGCACTGTGTTGTGTGTCCTGCAGGCAGAGTACTGGATGTTAGCGTCCAGCTCTTGGTGCCCATGAGTCCTGCCCCAGGAAGGTCCAGACACCTCAGGGGCCTTGCAGACCCTTGGACACCATGTGTGCGTTGTCCTTGACCCCTCGCCGCTGCTCCAAGGCTTCTGCCCGGCTGCCGCTTCTGTCAGAAATGTTCGTTTTCTGCCGGCTGCCCTGTAAAGTCCTTATTCTCTCACAGTACTGCCGCAGTCCAGAAGGCGCCAGCTCCTTGGCCTGCTACTCCACCCGGCTCCCTGCTGACTAGCGGCAGCTACGCCGCCTGCAGGCAGCAGCTCGACTTTGTCAGAGCAGGCGCTCAGGAAATGTCCACCGAAGATGTGACTGGCGCGGCAGTCCTGCTTCCTGCCAGCAGAGCGGTGCTAAGGGGTCAGCAGGACGGGAGACGCTCTGAGTCCGCCCTCACGAACCAGGCTAACTAAGGAAGGCTCCCGTTTGCTCCTCACTGCATTAGCTCGTGATTCATGGCTGCGAGTCTGTTACAGAGCTTGGGCGCGGGGGGGGGGGGGACCCGCGGCTGGAGAGGAGAGAGACGGCTCCTCTTCCCTGGAAGCGTGAGCCCCGGGACGGCTCCCAGCAGCGCGTTCATTCAACAGAGCTTGGCAGAATCCCTGCTCATTCGTGCCAGACTGCACGCGGAGCCGTGGGCGCAGGGGAGGTCCGGAGGGAGGGACCCTGTGCGCACGCGGACAGCTAAGGCCCCATGGAGCTCTTTCACGGTGCTCCCCTGAGGAGCTGCAGGACGCCCCGCGGGCTGTCCCCTGGTCCTACACAGCTCCCCACTTGCACGATGGATCGGCTCTTTAACACTAACGCATCACTACTGCAAGGCAACAAGTGCCAGCCCTGGTCACACCTACCGCTTCACAAGGAAGTTAGTTAGGCTTGAAGAGTCCTAGAGAACGTGCAGGTAAGCCGTTCTCCTCCGTCCTCAATGAGGCGTGTTGGCGTGCACGTATGGTAGCAACCCCAAGAAGGCACCAACCCAGAGCTCGCTGGCTCTTTTAAAAATAACAGGACACGGGAGGCAGACATCCAGACTCTTCGGTCACCTCTAGTTTTCCTTCCCTCGAGAGTTCTCGTCACAGGGAGGCCCACGTCATCTTGATGAGAAGTGAAGTGTCAGGTTTGCCCACTACTGTGAGAGCAGGCCTGCTGCGTGCGCTTTACAGATGCCGACTGGCCTAGAGGGGGCACAAGTGCTCAGCTGAGCGGCAGGGCGTCTGGGTGCCACTAAGGTGAAGCCACATTCGGACTTCATTCTCCTGCATGAAGAATAAACTTCAAAATTCTGTTTAATTATAATGTTTTATTTAGTGTTTTCTGATTCTGGAAGTAAACAAAATTATTTTTAGAGGAGAAGTAAGAGAACAATGAATTTGGCAAATGGATGGTAGCTTGTTTTTGGATCTGTCACTCCTAAAGCTCCTACTGCTGCCTCGAACACTACGCCCTCACTGTGTGGTCAGACTTCCAAGGTGCAGGTCTGGGTACCGTCTCGCCAGCTCACATGCCACATCTCTGTGTCTGTATCTAAGTCTGTGTCTGTCTCTGTCTCTATCAACTCTCTCTCTCTGTCTCTGTCTCTGCCCCTATCTCCATCTACCTCTGTCTATCTCATCTCTATCGGAAGGGTTGCAGACCCTAAAGAGTACTCATTGGTTACAAAAATTTAAAATCAAATTCGCATCTCATGTAGCTGGGTTACTAGTATCTTGGTTTGGGGCAAGAGACTCCTCCTGTCCTCCTCTCCTCTTTCACCCTGATCACTGGTTTGTTCCCATTTGTTACCCAGGCAGGAGGTCAAGAGTAAATCACAATCCAGAAGCTGTCACAAGTTTCCACAGAGAGCCAATCTGCTGGACCAGAGAGAAGACTGTTTCACTGACTCAGAGTGCGCTGAATTTGAAACCAGATGAGGGCAAAGGTCTTCCTAGGGCCAGCAGCTGTGGGAAAGCTGCAATGCTCCTCTTTCTCAAGTGGGCAGACAGCAGGTCTCAAAATTAGTTCTGAAACTTTTTTTACATGTCCCTGTCCATCCAGAATAAAGCGGTCTATCCCAGATCAATTCCTGTTTCATCCCACGCCCAGTTCATTTCAGTGTCCTGTTAACAGAGGCGGGAAGGTTCGGCCCAGCTGCATCTCAAGCAGAACCGTGCTGGACTGGCCCAGGCCTCTGGGTCCAGGATCCGGGGGAGACAGAGCTGCCATCACAGAGCTCTGCAGCTGAATGCGTGTGGGAAATGAGCACGCTCAGCCACCCCAGGGAGGTAAGCTGCACTTCCTGAGGCAGCAGTCCTCCTGCCTATTTTAACATCTTCCCACTGCTTGCAAATTATGTGTGCAAATTATGCGAGCCCTATGCAGTCCCATCTCTGCTGCCAGAGGTGTGTGACAAGGTCTGGCTGCCCAAGCCCAAACAAAGTGTATCACGTGGAGCTATCAGGTTGCTCTGTCACAGCGGAGGGTGTGGGCTGCAGGGGCCAAAGACTCTGGGTCGGGATATCGACTCTGCGGTTAACTGCATGTCTGCTCTTGGCCAAGAAGTGTTGAGATTTTCCAGCTTAGCTTTTGGGCTTGGGGGAGGAGAACTGGCTGCCAGGCTCTCTGGGGTTGAGTATAGAGGACACTGGATCAAATCAGAGCACTTGGGGTTGGGACCTGCCATCTCCACGGAGAAAAGTCAGACAACAAAGAACAGCGGCTTCATCTCCAGATGGACCTGGTAGAGATGTGTGGGATTAGGGAAGTGTGAGCCTCTCAGTGCTCAGCTCTGGCAGGTGCTTAGCAAACAAACATGCTCCTGTTGGGTCAGGTAAGGGTGTATTTGGGGTTGTGCCAAGAATCGTTCTTTTATCGACAAAACACACTATCATGCGGTCTGTTGCTAATCACCATCTCTGTGTGCCCACGATGCCCAGGCACTGCCCAGGTGCTGATGGGGATACAGGAGAGCATAAGCTTTGGCCCAGAATCTGGATGCAGTTAGGGAGGCAGACGCAGAGATGAGGCGCATTTCAGCCAAGTGTGTGCATGGGTGTCCTCAGGTGAGATACATATGATGCACCCCGGTGCAGCTGTCCTCCTATCACTACCTTCAAGCCATGTAGACCGACCCAGGTCAGCTCAAAACCAGCAATCCAGACGAGGGAGGGAATTTTGCAGTGGGAAAAATGATGAGGAGGGAAAGGCTTGCTTCTCTCCCACAGAGCAGCTGGGGCTGTTTCTCTGTCCTGTCCCCTTGGCAGGACAGAAAGCCGAGATCCGCCCAGCAGATGCACCCAAACTCCCAGCTCTCCACTTTCAGATCTTGCTGGATTCAGAGACCAATTCCAGAAGGAAGTCTTGTTTGTGGCAACATAGAATCCTGGGCCTCTGGGGCACTGGAACTTGTCTGGGAGAGGCCAACAGATGCAACCGTGAGAGCTGGTGGGCACCCAGGGCAGGAACACAAACCTGCACAGAGGGCAGCCGGGGCAGAGGTCAGAGACCCCTCGTTCCTGTCGCTCGGGAGGCTGGGTGACCTTCAGGCCATCTCTGGGGACAGCAGCTTGCTCCTAAACCACAGGTTCTTCTCTCTCTCCCTGGGCAGCAACTCTGGCAAACGGGATCTGACTCCTGACCTGTGGTTCAGAAGCGCTCTGGAGTGTCTGCCAGGTGTGCCCGCAACTGGGTGCTGCCCTGGTTCCTGGACAAAGGCTGCTGCTCACACCAGCACTAGGTGTGTGGCTTCCTCTGCGTTCTCACATGTCCTGTAGGGTGTGGGTCGAGAAACGGCTCCCACAGCACCACCCACTGGCCACGTGACTTGGAGGAGGAACTTCACAAGCTGCGGCTTCTCCTTGTGCAGAAGAGGGAGTTGGCACTCTCAGTTCTAGGGGCTCTACCCATTGCCATGGTTCCAAAGCGGCGATGTTGTCAACATTGTATTGGACAAAAGGCACTGACCTAGTTAAGCTTTTAACACTGTGGTCTGTCAGGTGCTGCTCACGCATATTACCAGTACTTAATCATGAGATCCCACGGGACAGGCTCCTCTGCTATCCTAATTCCCTGGAAGTGTAAACTGAGGCACCAGGCTAGTATGCAAGCTACCTGTGGTCACCTGTGCAGTGACGGGCAGACTCTGATCTCAGGCGAGTCTGACCCTGGAGGGCTAGACAGTTCATGCTGCTCACTCACAAATGAGAGAGCCAGACAGCAAACTGCGGCGTCTCGGTTCCACTGCAGTGAACTCCTGTATCCACTGTGGCGAGACAGAGGCTGTCAAGAAACCAGGATAGGGGTAGGGGATCAGCAGTTCTTCCAAAGCTCAGAAGCATCTGGGGATTATGGGCTGTGGCTGAGGAAGGTCTAGATTTCAGTGCTCTGTGTAATCCAGGATATGAAGGGGGAAACCCTGGATGGGAAAGAGCTGCGTCAGCCCCAGGGCTCACCAAGGTCATTCTGCCCATGCTTGGGAGTGTTTCCATCGGAAGCCAGGCCTGACCTTCCCTGCTCTCACCAGCACGGCTAGAGCTGGGCCGTCACCCCTTGGCATGCAGGCAACCCCCTGGGGTCTTATGCAGAGCTGTTTCTCACTCAGCAGGTTTGGGAGGAAGACCCAGGTTCTTCCTGTGTCACACACTGTCCTGTGATGCAGCAGAACGGCCTCCTCTGACCACGCTCCAAAGAGCAGACACCTGGCCTCCAGGCACAGGACTGAAGGAGGAAGCCTGGGCACACTGCAAAGGCCAGCAGAGGTCCTGGAAGGGACTGATGAAGGTGGCTGGAGGCAGGCAGCACCCAAAGGTGCAGGGCACTGGAGTCAGCTACAGGAGTGGCTGTGACCACAGCCCTACTCCCCGAGCTGTGCAGCTCTCAGGGGGGTGAGGTGGGGGTGGCTGGAGCCGCGGCCAGGCTGGGCCCAGAAGCCTCCTCCTCCACCCCACGTGTATGCGTCAGAGGCAGGCACAGTCCCGATGCCTGACAGGAAAGCTCTGTCCTGCAGCTCAGCTCCACATTTACCCTCTACCTCTGCAGGGAAAGTGGAGAGCAGCCCTGGATGGGATCAGGGCTGCCCTCCACCAGACTCACGAACAAAGATTCTCGCCAGAACCACAAAAGCAAAGCAAAACAACAAAGGAAAACTCTTCTGATGGTGAACGCACCCCAAATTCAAGGCCTATCACGAATGTGTCTGAGAGCTGCCTTATCCTAAAGATGATATTTTGAGGCACAAATTTGAGTCTCCCAAGTAATTTGAAGATTTCTAATGTATTGAGAAAGTGAAATATACAAATGCAATTAACTTTACTAATGCATTTAGTTTAATCCACTATATTCAAAACAGTGTAGTGGCACCACTTCAACATGGAATCAACACTGCGTTATTAACGAGATAACCTGTTTTTCTGAAGTCGGGGTGTGGGTCCTACTTATAGGGCATCTCATTTCCTCCTGCCACACCCAAGTGCCCAAAGAGCCCTGCAGCTCTTGCTGGTGCTAACAGTGTCACCTTCTAGAAACCAACTACTAGAACACCAAAGAACAGGAGGCACAGGCTGGCCCTTCCGGCTGCAGCCTCCAGGGTTCCCACGGGAGTCAGAGGGCTGTGAGGTGTGCACAGGCTGCAGCCCGCAGGCCCAGGCGCCATCTCTTCCTGCCCTTGGCCCAGGAGTCTCCCGGTGGAGGTCGGGCCTCGTGCTGATGTGCAGAGCTGGGCGGCTTCCAGGGCGCCTTCCAAGGCCAGGTGCCCGATGCAGCCTTCCATTTCCACAGGACAGCGGCTCTTTTCACTTTCAGGGACAGTCCACCTGCGCACGCTGGGAGACCATGCTGGCGCTCTTACGGAGACAGGATCCTGTCCAGTGTAACTCACCATCTAAGGGACAGTGAGCAGAGGCAGAGCGTTTCAGGCACCCTGACTCCGCCTCTGAACCGTGCATGACCTCGGAGCCTCAGTTTCCACGGGGATGAGAAGGCCAATCCCACAGGCGCCTGGAGTTTGGCGCGCTGGCTCGCTGGAGCGTTGCGTGCAAAGCAAATGTGAGGAGAAGCTCGGCTAGCAGCACGAGCCCCTCCCCCACCCAACCCCAAGTGCACCACCTCTGCCCCGGGGGTCGCCACCCCGAGAAGCCTCGATTTCCATGTGTCAGACATCGTTTTAAGTCCTTTCTCCCGTTTTAACTTAATTCTTAAATGTCTTTTTTTAAGAATCGGTACCGGGGATTGAACTCACGACTGCATGCTTGCAAGACAGGCACTTGTGCCGCTGAGCTAAATCCCCAGCCCTAACTTAATTGTTATAACAGAACTCCATGGCAGGGCTCCAGGATCGCTCAGCCGAGGCCAGCGTTTGCAGCTCACCTGGGCCCGGCGCAGGGGACGCGGGCGCGGGGGACGCAGGCTCGAGCCCTCTGTTTCCAAATGTGAACCCTGAAACCGGGAAGGGATTTTCAGGGGTGGCCCGAACCAGCGGTTCTTACCACAGTGGATCGCAGCTGCGAATGCTCACAGTTTTTCCACTTCGCCTCTTCTGTGGTCAGCGTCCCTAGGGCTCCGCGGCTTTCGGCGAGGACCCGCGCTCGCTGGGCTGCGTCCTCCCGCCACTGCGACTGCTCGGCCCTCCGCCCGGGCCTGCTGCGCCGCCCGCTGCGCGCTCTCGCGGGGCCCTGCGCTGCAGCCCGGGGCCGCTGGTTCCCGGCTCTGTGGACCCCGTTGCGAAGCAGCTGGAGCCGGGGGCGACGCGTGGAAGGAAGGAGACCCTCGTGGGGCCGAAAGGAGCCGAACCGCGTGAGCCCGGAGCGGCGCGCGCGGGAGCTGGAGGCCGCGCCTCCCCACGCAGACACCGCGGACACCGGGAGGGGCGCTCGCGGGGTGCAGCCCTGCGGGGCCCGCGGCCGGCTCCGGGGCTCGGCGCCTGCTCTCCCGGAGCCCCTCTCCCAGCCGACCCCGGGGAGGCCGCAGGGCGGGAGACGAGGGGCGGCAGAGGGCGCCGCGCCCGCGGCGGACCCTGCGGCTCTGGGCCGCTCTCCGCCAGGCTGCGTCGCACCCTGAGTGCGATCTGACGCTTCTTCCCTGGAGGAGTCCCCGAGAAGCCCTCCGGGAGGCAGGCCGGGTGAGGACAGGCCCGTTCCCCTGGTCCCGGTCACCCTGTGGCCCCGCCGCACGCACAGCGAAAGCGCGAAGCGCTTTGCTCACAGTTGTTTAGAATTCCCGCAGCGGAGCGTCACCCGCGTGCCGGCCTCTCCGCGGTCTTCGGCCCGGCCCACGGAGCCAGCGCTCAGGGTGGCCGCTCCGCGCCCTTGTGCAGCGCCCCGGGCACATGCGGATTCCCCTGATTTCTCCCCTGTGAGCTGGGTGCCGGCCCTCCGCTGCCGGAGTCACTGTCCTGGCACCGGGACCCAGTGCCTGCCACCTGCCACTCACTTCGGCCACAGCAGCTGAAGTACTGTCGGGTCTGTGGGCTTAGTCAAGGGCAGCTGGGGAGGGCTGGGCGTGGGAAGGCTGCTCTCCTCGTGGGGTTCAGGGCAGCCCAGGAGAGGACAAACCGACAAACCCTTCCAGGTCCCAGACTCCACCTCCTGACAGCGAGTCAGCTCTGTCCCCTCCCCAAACTATCACAGCCCCTTGCTTCCCCACGTCCTAGGACCAAAGCTGCAGTGCTGGTCCAGAGGCCAAGGCCTCTGGGCATGGGTCCAGCACACCTCGCTGGCTTCCTCCCCAGAGTCGCAGGCACTCCAGCCTGTAGTGGGTTGCAGTCCAGTCCTCTGTCGCTGGGCGTCTCCCTTGAGAGGCCGCAGCAGCCATGGTGCCAGTGTCAAGGTGTCCACACACCTCCCCGGCTCTGCCTGACACTCGGCTCCGGGCGGTCCTGGGGCATCCGGGCCCAGGGCACAGAGGCGCCCCGGAGGTGTCCTGGCTGATGACCACGTGGAAGGGACGTTCGCCAGTCACACACAGCTCACTCCCTACTCGCACTAGTAAATTAAAGAAGTGGTGTCTTGGGATACCAATTGCTGCATTGTGTGTTCTTAATTCCTCTCCAAAGGGTGGTCTATTCAATGGATGATTGAAGGAAATTCATTGTTTATAGTTTTAAAAAAGCCCTTTAACAAAATAGCATTTTCCCTGACTCTAACGATGAAACATATTTATGAAGACAAAATTCAAAACATGGCAGTTGAGGAGTAATTATTCAAAATCCCATCACGGATGGAGCGCCATTGCTAACAATGCACCTCCTTCCAGCGTCCATGCACGGACTCAGGGAGCACCTGCCAAGTACTGCCAAGTCCTGTGGAAGGCACAAGCCAGGGCCCGCGCGCTGAAGCCCGACCTCCACGCCCGTGTGATAAACGCACCTCTGATGCCCTCCTGCATGCTGGGGCGCCTGCCTCCCACTGTCTTACTTTCCTGTCACTGGGACTGTCTCGTCACATTACCCATCTGCCACTTACAGGGGTGCAGCTCCTCAAGTGCACACACACACGCACACACGCACACACACGCACACACACGCACGCACACACACACAAATTTCTTTTTCTCTGTCTTCTTTCTTTCTTTTCTTTTCTTTTTTTTCTTTTCTTTTCTTTTCTTTTCTTTTCTTTTCTTTTCTTTTCTTTTTTTTCTTTTCTTTTCTTTCTTTTTTCCAGTACCAGGGATTGAACTCACAACTGCTTGCTTGCAAGTCAGGCACTTATGCCGCTGAGCTAAATCCTCAGCCCAGCACACAATTTCTGATTACATTTATTTATTTAGCTGGGGGGTGGTGGTGCTTGCCTGTGATTGCAGCATTAGGAGGCTGAGGCAGGAAGATTGCTGTGAGTTCAAGGCCAGCCTGAACTACAGAGCAAAACCCTGTCTCAAAAAAAAGAGAAAGAAAGAAAAAGTATTCATTTAGTAGTATGTCATGAAAAGTTTTTCCGTCACTGGCTTTACATATATGCCCATATTTTTAGTGGTTTATTAATATTTCATTGTATGCATGTTCCATAATTTAATGAAAAAAATTTTTTGCAGTGCTGGGGATGCAACATAGAGCCTCACAAAATAAGATGAGTGCTCTTCCACAGCTATGCCTGAGCCCTCTCTAGCCTGACATAGCAGTTGAAAACACCTTCACTGTAGCAGTAGCTTAGCGAATGTCTGGGGCTGGCTGTGACTCAGGTTGTCAGTTGAAGGCTCCGCTCCTCTACACAGCCTTCAAAGTCTCCTGTGCACAGGCAGAGCTCGGTGTCCTCACAGGGACACTGGCCCAGGATTCCTCTCTTGAGCCCACACAGGAAGCTGCAACCATCCTTCCAGAACTCTTTAAGGGTTAAATCTGGACCGGACCGTCTGGAAGCACAGCATTTGGGTCATAACTCAAGACTCTAGTCGAAAGTTAAAACTAAAATTCTTCTCACCACCCAAGTTGTTTGCTGCCTGGCCGGCGGTAGCTTGAGGGTCCGTTGTGTTTCCAAAGTACCAGCCAGTCGGCCAGTTGCTGATATCCTGACCACACTGGGTGTTAGGGTTTTCTCTGGTCTCTCCTTTGTCAGAGGAAAAGTATTTTTCTGTAGTTGTTTGCCTTGTAATGATGTTAAATATGTTTTGTATTTTGGGAGGTAACATTATCTCCAAAAAAATTATTTTTGGTACCAAAGTTTAGATTTTAAGTATTCAAACACATCAAGATTTTCTTAGATTATTTCTGGTTTTGTCACCTTGCTTTTAAGAGCCTTCCCCATCTTGAGATTCACAATTTTCCCCTAAAATTTCTTCTAATACTCCCTCTCTTCTTCCCTCCTATTTACCTTTGAATGGTCACATTTATTTGTGAATGTAATACAACCTAGACAGGTGTGATAGGCTTTAATAAAGAGCCTGTTTTTTATCGACTCGTCACTTTACCCTTCATTTGCAGGCCTGTTTGAACTGGTTTTCCTCTTTCTCTAACCGTTAACCTATTTCCCTTTCAACACCATCCTCTTTGTCACGTGTTTAGAGTACACATTCTATGTGGAAGTATCTCCTTACCCTTTCTTCTTTGGATTACTATGATCAAAAATATATTCTCCAAAACTACACAATAATTAGGTCACTTGGCAAAGCACCCCGAACCAAGCAAAACCCAGTGAGCTGCTGACCAGCACTTCCCAAGGCCGATGGTGGCCACCAAATCCAGCAGCAAGTCCATGTCTCCTGACTCGGACGAGTGCGCACAGAGGAGGGACCTGGAAAAGTCCTGCCCAAGAGTGAGTCTCTTTTCTAGAGAAATCACAATGCACCAGAGGTCGGTCACGGCTGGTGAAGCCTCTCCTGATGGACAGAGCTGCGCGCTGCAGAGGCCCCCTTGCATTGCTCCCGGACCCCTGGGCACTGGTGTTGCCCGGGTCTCAGGAAAGGCACCATGGGGCCTGTGAACCGCTGAGGTCTGGTAGCTCAGGCTGTGGGCTGGGATCCCAACTTGCACTCCTCTGAGCCTTTCCATTCTGAGCACTGCAGGGCCTGAGCCAATCCCTGAAAACCAAGTCTGGGAGTGGTGGAGACAGAGGTGGAAGCTGCTTCACCAATGGGAAGAAGAGCTGGCGGCCGTGGGCTGGACTGGGAAGAGGGGCCAGGGGAGCCAAGGCCCAAGGACAGTGCTGATGGGATGGGGCAGACGAGGACCTCTGAAAAGTGGCCTGGCCCTGAGCCCTGTGTTGAAGGTTGGGAGTCCCTGTACAGCAGGAGAGAAGGTGGAGAACAGGGCTGGTAGAGAACAGTGACCGTGGGGAGGCCGGGGCAGGCTGGAGCGTGGAGGGCAGGCCAAGGGCGCCACGTGGAAAGCCAGCAGCGAGGAGAACTGACCCTGAGACCAGCAGGAAGCGGAGCGAGCCAGGCCCGGGCCAGCCTTGACCTGTGCTGGGACGTCGGAAGGTGCTGCGAGGCTTACAAGAGCTATGACACTGTGTTTTCGTCTGGGTTTCATTTTTGCCACACCAGTTTGACAAAAGACACAGAAACCAGGTTAACAGGTCTTGAAACATTAGTTTTCTCCCTGGAGTGAAGCTACGTCCAGGGTCCCGGGGTCGGGGAGGGTGTTGTTGAAACTTCCATTCCACAAGGTGCTGGTTCCTTTGACGCCTGCCCCTCCTACCTTCCTTACCCAGCGGTATGACCCTCTTCCTACGTGGCACCCTAGATGCTCGGAATTATTTGTTTTCATGCAAATTCCCTAAGCTCCCTGCCTCCCATGCCAGTTTCTGACTGACTGTTGGATACCCAATCCATCCTAGACCCAGGTGGGGACCCAGAGGGAGAGGACAGAGCCAATGCCCACAGTGACTCCCACGTTGCCGGCCCTCACTCCCTCGGTCTGTACTCTCCATGCAGGACTTACACTTTCTTAACCTTTTATCGATCCTTCTCTGACGGCACTTGCCCTGCTCTGTCTCATTCTACGGCCATGTGTCCATGTCTCCCTGCCTGCCTGAGTAAGTGACCAGGGAGTAAGACATGCCTACTTCTGATGTGTCTTTGTATCCTGCAAAGCACAGGGCACAACACATGTGCCTGGTTGAAAGAATGAAGAACGGGTCCCACTGCATCTCCACCAATGCGATGGGTGCCCTGCCTGCCTCTCCAGCCCCACCGAGGGAGCCCCAGCCCATGTGTAGGAGGGGAATCTCTGGATGGGCTTCGCCTTCTGCCCTGGAAGCTGCTGGGGTGCAGTGTTGAAATGAGGGCAGGGCTGGTGGGACGGCCCAGGACCCTGGGCTTAGGGCACAATAGTCCATGCCTGCTTTTATGGCTGCTAAAAACAAGAAATCCAAAGCTCAGTGCCTACCCCACTCAGACCCTCTGCACAGGCCACAGCTCTGGAGTTGTGAACAATGGGACAGAAACTGAGAATAAAAGGTGCTAAGCACCCGCGTTATGACTTTTGAGCACTGGCAGGTGGGCCCTGTATGCTACCGCAGTGCTGGCTAAGAATGAGTCCTATTCTAAGCGTCACACAGGTCTCAGGTGGTCTCCTGGCCAGCTCAGAGCTGGAGCTTTCTGCAGGCCACTGGGATGTGGGCAGGGGCAGGTGGCAGCTTCCCCAGGACCCTGCACAAAGGAAGGATTGGTCTTTGATTCTTTGCTTTGATGTTGGTTGTTACATGATTGTCCCTGCCTTTCTGATGAGCTCTCCATCCTACTCACTCTTTCTAGATCCCAGTTGCGAAAAGGACTGGACAGTGGATTCTGCAGGTATCCACCGGCTGAGAGGTGGCCTGGACAGCTGATGGAGGGTTACATGAGTTCTCACTCCCAAGGGGCAGCCCGGACTGAGGGGCACTGCATCCACAGGTGCTTCACTCTTGTCACGGAAATCCTTAGAGATGGCCAGCCTGTGGGAGCCCAGAACCCAGGGCAGGGAGGCTTTCCAAGAGAGGCCTGTGCCCTGGGCTGGCTGACAAGGGACTTCTGGAGCTCTCCTGCGCCTGCTTCCCCCAGCCCAGCCCTCACAGGAGTCAGGTGCTCCTCGCAGTAAAGGAAGGAGGTGTGGGAGCAGAGTCTGCACAGGATGCCCTGCCTCCTGGCAGCCTGAGCTGCAGAGGGCTCTGAATTAAGTTAGAGCTGGAGTTTTTATTTTAATGAATAGGACTGAGTTTTAAACACCTGAAAGCCAGTAACTGAGAGTGACTGCAAATTTAGACAATCTTGCCAAGCTGCTGTCAAAACAGCTGTGACATAGGACAGAATAGTTCATGGTAGCAGTGTGGGGTCAGAAGGAAGAAAAATCATTTCGCATTCATAGGTCAGGAGCTAGAGACTTGGGGAAGTCAGTCAATAGGACAGTGCCTCCAGAGTCACCACTGTTTGGAACCAGGGTGCCGTAAGAGACCACCCTCGGCCCATTTCCTGTGATTCTCTGTGTGGGTTCTAACTGCTGCTCACCCTCGCGCTCTCTGGGCTAGACCGCACATGTGTCATGTGTCCGTGAGCAGGGGTGTGGTGCAGTCTCCCCGCTCAGGGCACGGAGGGCAGGCTGGCTCTCACTGCAAGCTCTAGGAAAGCACCTGCTCTGGCTTTCTCACACCTCTCACTTCCAGCAGCTGCCAACCTGCCGTCCCTCGGAGCAGGGCCCTTCTTTCAGCGCCACACCAGCCACCACAGGTGCAGTCCTCATACCGCATCAACCCAAGCTTGGCTCCTGCCTCTGTGTGGCTCACTGGGCTCACCCAAATTATCCAGGTTACCTCTCTAGGTTAAAGTCAGCTGATGAGTAAGCCTGGCTCTGTCCACCCGCTTACACCCCCGTGTATGCCCCCAGGGATTAGGCTTTGGAGAGCTTGTGGGGGGTGTGTTATTCGGTCCATTTCCCCATGTTACCCAATAGCCCAAAGGCACCGAGAGGGGCAGTGCCTGACCCAGGTTTACCTGCCAAGCACCCTGCAGACTTGGAGATGTCATTTTCTGCCTAGAACATTGGGTGTGACATTGATCAGCCAGAACCAAGTTGGCTTTTAACCCAAAACAAGTGTGGGAGACCTGTGCCCATCTAGGAGGTGCCTTGCAGAAATCAGTCTCCCGATCAGCCCCTTTAGTCTTCCCAACCATTTACAGCAGGTTCCGGAAGCTTTTTTCTCTTAGCTCTTCCTCAGCTTGTGGCATCTCTGGACTTAGACTCTCTTTAAGTTGTATGAGTCACACTATGGCTCTAACCTGTATTTCCCAGGTATCACGATCATCCAAAGAATAAACTGGCAGTCACTTTTGTTTCCTTACTGTTTAATTTCAATAACCAGTTCTTCATCTGCAGTTTATTTGGTTCCTTGTAGACGGAAAGGATCTAAATTTATTTTTTATTCTCTAAACAAAAATTCAACCAGATGTCTCAGCCATCTAGGCGAGGGGAGCATTTATCGTTTGTTATGTTTGTAGCTGTTTTCCTGGGGTGGCTGCAGTAGTACAGTGCTCTCAATACAGGAGTCTCGGTCCAAGCTTCCAAGCATTCACTTACTTAAAAGTCAACTGGTCTCAGCTTTCTTCTTCTGGATGGACTTTAGGATCATTTTAAATTCACAGTTAATTATCTCTACAATTAACTAAAGAACATATCAGCAGAGTACTTGGGTTTTATCTCTAGGGACATTGGATTTCTCTCCATTTATGCAAGTCCTCTTTCTGTCCCTCAGTAAAGCCTTCTTTGTATAAGTCTCATTCTTTTATTTTCTAAAGGCTGTTTATAGATATTTTACTTTATTATAAATGTTGTATTTTCTATTTTTTTGACAGGGTCCTATCTAGTTCAGGCTGGTGTTGAGCTCACTACGTAGCCCAGGTTGGCATCAAACTTGCGGCGACGCTCCTGCCGTAGCCTCCCAAGTGACTGGATTACAGGTGTGCACCGTCGTGCCTGGTTCTAACATGTTTTCTGATTATTAATGGTATAAAAGTAAGGTCATGATGTCAGTGTTATTTTAAGTGACTATATCTGGTCATTTAAGATGAGTCATTATTGGTCTATTTGTTCTGTTCTCATGATTTGTGTGTGCATGTGTGTATTTCTAGGGACTGAACTCAGGGCTTTTGCGCTGAGCTATACCCCTAGCCCAGTTTTATTTTTTATTTTGAGACAGGTCTTACAAAAGTAACTAAGTTGTTCAGGCCAAGTCTGAACTTGTACTCAACCCTTTAGCCTCAGTCTCCCATAGTACTGGGGTTTCAGATGTGTACTGGTGATGTCTGTGGATTCTCAGTTTTAAGGGGTGTATTTTCTATTCATAGATGATAAATGTAGTTCTTAATTTCTGATACTGGTGTTATGTTCCGGTCTTAGTGCATGAGGAATAATTTTCACACAAAAATAAATGACAGTGATCAAAAGTCAAAAGTGTTTCTTCCTAGCCAGTTATGGCTGCACAGGTCTATAATCCCATCACTCTTGGGGGAGGCTGAGGCAGGAGGATTTCAGGTTCCTGCTCAGCCTGGGCAACTTAGTTACTGGGTGAGACTCTGTCTCAAAATACAGTAACAAATGTAATGGAGATATAGCTCTGGGTTCAATTCCTGCCAAAGCAACACAACAACCCCAAAAGGCTCTCCTTAAATCTTGATTTTAAGGGATGGTCACAGTTAAGGGTAATGATTCTGGTGGTTTAAGATAGCAAACCCTCCTGAAATGAAAGCCTTTCAGTTTTAGAATGTTTTTTCTCTTAGTTTTTAGGTGCATCTATGCAAGTAACTGTCTTTACACTTATCTGATAAAACACCTGTAGCTTTTCTAGTGCTGACCTGTCTCTGGACTTGACTGGAGCGAGTGATTATTTTAGTTGCAAAGACCCAGCCTCATGAGCTGAGCTGGAGAAGCAAGCTGTCCCTGGAGGGCCCTGGCCAGATGTCTGTGATGGTCAGGGCCTCGAAGGCCAGTTCCAGAACCAGGAAGACCGGACAGCAGATATATGAGGCTGAGAGAGGACCCCGCGATTCACCGCGGCTCCTCTCCATCTTCAAAGCCACTCAGAGAAATCCAGTTCGGAAACCTCGGCCCCTGCAGCAGCTGATCTTACAGCACTGCCTGTGATCTGAGGCTCCGGGTAAATGAGAGAGATGTTTGATGCGGTTTCACTGTGGTGTACAACCTTTGTCAGGTTCATTCTCGTTCGTAAGAATGACAGGCTGTGTGTGACTCACTGCTATGTAACCTGAGTCCATTATGCTTTTCCTATTAGCTTATTCTACTCATTAGAAATTGATTACAAATAGTCTTTTCAAGTTTTATTGTGCTTAGATGTGAGATTGATTAAAACCGTATTCCTTTGAAACAGTGTAACATTCAAATTTGCTATCCCCAGGGAGTTTAAATTGTGAGGTTTCTCTCTTTTAAAAGATTTATCAAGAGATATTTTCTATATATTCACTATTCTTTTTAACACAAACAAATAGAGATTGCTTGATTTTTTTTTAAATGATAGGCTTTCTTTGATCTCTGAGGGTTAGAATATATTTGTAAGTTACTGGGTAAAAAGACAGTAGTGGGTGTGAAATTCTTTTCTCAAAAGATAATACACTAGAACAGCTTATTACTCACCTACCGCCCACTTGCCCAGGGTGAGACATGCCTGTGGGCCACCAGAGCCCTTGGCTTAATGAGGGCTGGGTCTGCAGGGAACAGGGAGACCATCCAGGACTTCTGCCCAGGCGACCACCAGCAGAGCGATGTCCCTGAGGGTGCAGAGTCAACCCTCTTCCAGCTGGGCCCCTGCTTGGTTGGCTGGGTTTGCCTGCCCTCACCTGCTTTCTCTGATTGCCAATCCATCGTCCTCCCTGCGGCCTGGTCAACTACTTCAGGAGAATTCTGTGACCCTGCACTGATTTTGCTCATGTTGTCTGTTTTTGTCAGTGTGTGGAGTCAGGTCTTCTTCAGAGAGGCCTGGCTTGCAGGGGTAGACTCCATTTGCAGCACAGAACTCATGCTGACGAGACTCTGCTCCAGGGAATCAAGGACCTCCTCGGAGTCACCCTCCCAACCCTGCTTTCCCCCTGCATGGAAAACCTCTCTTGCTGCTGCTTTCCTGTCTCCAGACAACTTCCTGCCTGTCCTCTAGGACTCGGGACACAGAGGAAGCCCTAAGTAGAAGCCAGATGCAGTGCCACCCCATGCCCTCTTAGCACTCTGAGTATTGGAGAGTCTCTCTCTCTCTAGTAACCAGGTTTGATGGTGCATATTGTAATCCCAGCACTTGGGAGACTGAGGCTGTAGGGTTGTGATTTTGAGGCTGCTGACTACATAGTAAGTTCAAGACTGGCAGGGGTCTACATAGTGAGGTCCTGCTCCCCACCAAAAAGACTGAAATGAACTCATGTTCCCCTCCCTGGTGTCTAGGTCAGATCCTGACCACCAGACAGGGGTCCAGTGGACTTTCTTCAGTGGACGAATGGCTTCTCATTTTCAGGTGGGGAACCCAGCTTGGAGGCAGCCAGGGGCTCTGGGCTGTGGTCTCTGGGCCCTGTGCCCTGGGGTCCTCACTCTGCTTCTCCTGGAGGCTGGTCGGGAGGAGCCTCTTGAGGGCTGCTGCCCCAAACTCCCGAGTACTCTGAAGAGCAGACATGCTGGGGGCCTCAGCAGGCTGGGGGCAGCTAAGGTGGAAGTTTCACATTTTAGTTGACATTCAAGTGAAATTTGTGTTATATTTCCTAAAATGTCTCTTCTTAAGAACTGAAATGTGTTTATAACACACTTCAGTCAGCTAACATATTCAGGCCCACCACGGTTACTCTCTGCTGACCCTGTCGCACAGGAGACTTGGTTAGGACAAGACTGTTGCTTAAGGGAGCCAGTTCATCACAGCAGCTCTCCCTGCCCCCCTAGTTCTGGATGTCAGGTTTCAGTTACCACAGTCTGAAAGTATTAAAAAGAAAATTCCACAAATAATTCAAAATGTAAAACAACAAAAAGTTGTGCTCTGTTTTGTTATGGGTTGGTACTTCCTTATGGTGCCTGATTTACATGCTAACCCTTATCCCAGATGTGTGTGTGTGTGTGTGTGCCTCTGTACATATAGTTTGGGAGCTGTGGTCCCCAGCAAGCATGTCTCCCTGGACTCGGGGTCAGGATGACCACTGGACTTCCCGGTTGTGTTACTTCAAGCAGGCCGCCCGGCACTGCAGTGTCTTATGTCAGTGAAGCAGCCTGTGAGCCCCAGGGTGTGACACACAGGGGCCTCGAGTTCAGTTCCCTTTGCTCTTGCTGCCAGTCTCTTCGTGAACCCAGTTCACTCTGTTGCGAGAGGCTGGGAACTGCTGCGCTGTCTGCAGTGCCAGAGTGCAGGGTGAGGTCAGGGAGGGCGCGGACACCGGGGGCCTTCCTGCTCCTGCCCTGCTCACCTCGCTGAATCCCTGACCAATTCACTTATCAGCTCAGGCTCAGTTTCTCGGGTGTAGACAAAGATCCTAATAGCATCTCTTTGGAGCATTAGCAAGAACTGGATCAGGTAATACATGTGAAAATCTACGAGAGTGCTTGTCACACACTAGACACTCACTGTGTGGGAAGTATTAGGTTGCTCTTATGATAGTGAATTTTCCAGGGCCTACGTATATGAGGCAGAATAATGTTCCCCAGAGATGTCTCTTTCTAATGTCTGAAATCTTGAGCATGTTGCTTTACACGCCCCAAAACACTGAGTGTGTGGTTCAGTGAGGGGAAATGAGGAAATTATTTCTGGACTGTCCAGATGGATGTAGTGCTACCACAAGGCTTCTTAACACACTCAGACAACTTATGCGAAGCAGACAGAGATCGGAATATGCTGCACTGCTAGATTTAAAGACGAGGTGGTGGGGGGGAAGCCTAGGAATGAGGAAGAAGGTGGAAAGGCCAGCAAATGGATTTTCCCCTCAAACTTGCAGAAAGAATGCAAGTTTGCCAACATCTGGGTTTCAGCTGAGTGTCAGACCTTGAAGATGTTAAATCTGTGTTGTTTTAAGCTACTCAATGCATAGTAACTTGTTACTGAGGTAGCAGCAGATTAATGTCCCAGGTGGCTACATCTTTGAACAAAGACAGCGACAGTGTCCATAAATACTACGACCACAGCGGGTTCTTGTCACATTCTCATTCCCATCCTTGTACTTCTCCTCCATTCCAGTGCTGCTTTCTAAAGCTGGGGAGGTGCTGCTATGCTGGAACTGTGTTGCTGAGAACCACACCTATTTTTGCCTGAACAAAGGTAGAGGAAAATGTAGGTGTGCGTATGTGTGTGTGAGTGAACATAAAGATGTTTCAAAACTGAAAATACCACGTGACGTGGGGCAGTAATTCAGTATGGCTCCACTCCAGTATGCCCAACCTGTGAGCCCAGGATCAATGTGGTTGCCATGGCAACAGCATCCTTACGCCTGCGCTCTGCCTGCTCAGCGCAGCTCACAACAGTGTATTTGCTGCCGTCCTGCCCAGCACCAAACGGCCCTGTGCCATGGCGGGGTACCGAACACAAAGAGGCCGGAGCATTGCTGAGGTTTTGCTGCTCTCAGTTAACTGCAGTGATGCTTGACACTGGGAAACAGGTGTGAGAACGGTGTGGGAGGCCTCGAGGTGCAGCAGATAAAGCCTTGGGTGCAGGACCTTTGGTTAAAGTCCCTTGCGTTTCTTTTACAGATGCACAGCTGTGCTATTAAATTCATGGAGCAGCTTCCATTGAGATGAAGGGCAGGATGGCCCTGGAGGGTGTTCCGCTGAGGGCTATTTCTTGGTGTTCCTGGAAACCAGTCCCCTCACTGGAAGGTCAGGCCCTGGCAGACACTGGTGTCAAAGGCAGCAATTCCTTGTTATTAATTTCCCCGTCTTTCTTAGAAGCATGTTCATTCTGAAGTGAGCGGGTTAGGAGAACGGATGCCCGCGCCCAGCACCCGGGGCCTCCTTCCCTGGACCGCAGCACAGCCCTTAAGGAGGCCCTCGGGCCCAGGGAAAAGAAAGCAGAAGGTAACCCTCAAGCCATCTGCATGAACCAGTTAACTCTCCCAAGAACGCTTACGTAGCTGCTGGCCTGCAGCAGCTGGTATCAAGGGGGGACCTGAGTCACGCACTCAGGTGCAGGAACTGCAATGTGGCAGCTGAGTTTGGCTCTGTGAGAAGCAAATTTGCTCTCCTCTGCTGGCTCTGATTGCCAACCACGCCCTGCAGTGCCCCAGGGCTGCTGAGGAGAGACTTTGCTGAAGCCAGCGGCTGGGTCCTGGGGGGCGGTGCACACTATGCCACAGAACTCTGTGATAAAGGAGGCCACCAACTGGGGCCCATCAGTTACACATGCCTGCCCCACAGGAGCCATGGCGCCAGCTGCAGGGCCCCCAGGGCCTGGAAGCAGCATGCTTGCTGGGCTGTGGGTTTGTATGATGCTCACAGCGTGTGGGTACCAGGTGCCCTCACCACCACCACATGAGGGAGAGTGTTGCAGTCCAGGAGAACAGCTCGAGCGCAGGGCTGAGGTGACACAGAAGAACACTGTTGCAGCAGCTATTGGGTGCCTGAGCTGCTCGGAGAGGGGAATTCTTGGGCCTATTAGTTCAAGTCCCCCCTCTACTGCCTCAGTTTTTCCCTACTGAAGTAACTGTGCTTTGGTTCAAAGCAACAGTGCACCTGGCTCTTGGGAATAGATGATGACAATCCTGTTTCTGGCACTGAAAGTAAATTTTTTCCCAGGTGATACGTTCAGGCCAGAGAGACAGGAAGAGTAAGTCTGCCGGAAGGCAGGTGTGCGGCAAGCACTGCATGGCAATCTCTGGGTTTCTGGTAAAGAGCACTGGTGCAGCAGGCTCCCTCCCTTTCCGTGAGCTGATGGCAGCAGGTGCCTGAGAGGCAGCGGGGGTCTTGTCTGCACGGCAGGGAGGCCAGGAAGACCTTGGGGCTGAAACGTCGTGTCCTACTTCTTTTTAGGAGAGACAAAGAAACTTCTGTCTACTGAAGACATTGTTAAGTGTTCATGTACCAGAAAAACAGACACAAGCACAGTGCAGGGAAGAGCGATGGACACTTTTCTCAATCTTTAAATTGGAGACCATAAGAGAAGTCAGTGCAGAAGCTGTGGTAGGACTCAAAGATTGGCATAGGATGGTTAGTGCCCTGTCAACAGTAGGAGGTCACAAACATTTGCTAGGATCCCTGCTTTTGTTATTATTCAATTCTGCTTCCGGGCATCCTCTCACACCATCTGCTTGACACACAATGGGAGGGAGGTCAGCAACTGTCACCTCCTTTCCCTTTCTTTCCTTCCTTCGTTGTGATGCTGGGAATTGAACCCAGGGCCTTCACAACGAGCGGCATCCCTGGTCCTTTTATTTTGAGACAGGAGCCCAACGAGTTGCTAAGTTGCCCAAGATGGACTCAAATTTGTGATCCTTCTACCTCAGCCTTCCAGAGTTCTAGGATTATCTCTTTGTCTTTCTGAAAGCCACCATCGAGCCAAGGAGAAGGAACAGGTCACAATGGCTTTTTTATCCAACAAAGTTTCTCTTCTGACAGGGGAAAGAGCCAACCCTGGCAGTCTGGGATCAAAGCAAGCAGAGTGCAGGGTCTCCAAGTGTGACTCTTATTTGGCAGGATTTGAGAGGACAGTCCTTCGGAAAGGCACGGGGAGAGGCAGGCCCACATGCTTATCGTCGGCGTGCTTCCCGCCCCTGTCACCTGCAGGCTGCAACCCAAAATCCTGTTCTCTGTCCCCAGCTAGGCAGTGCTGATAAAGGGCTGAGTAACAGCAGCAGTGAAGCGTCCTGCCAGCGTGCTTGTTTCCATTAGATTATGGATGTATTTTTAGAGAGCTGGAGAAATATCTAGGATCTTGCCTTGCAAGATGATTTTGTGGACTGAGACTAGAAAGAAATAAGTCTTAGCAAGAAGAAAAAAAGAGACAGATTGCAAACGCTTTCTGCTGCTGAGTTATCTTCTTTTCATCATGGCTTGCTTTCCTGCGTTAAGATGGGGCCAGAGTATTGTTTATTCTGAAAATTCCCCCAGAGCCTCTTCTGAGCACCCCCTGTCTTCCTAGCATGGTGAGCGGTGCTGACCCACTGCCAATGTAGGTGACCGGCTCCTGTTAACCAGGCTCTCTGAGCAATGGCCACGGATCTTGGCTCCTTTGAGAGTCTTCAACTCTTAATTTGGAGCTTTCATAGAGCAGATGTGTGGTAATAGTTAATGAATTAGTGGTGGTTAAAGGGATGGATATATGAATGGATGATGAATGGATGGGAACCAAAGGCCACAGGGTCATTCTGAGTCAGAAGGTCATATTAGGAGAGTGTCTGCAGCTGCGTGCTCCTGGGTCCCACATTGCTCATCCACTGCCAGTCCCTTGTCCCATGCTCCTTCACCTAGTACCACCCCAGGCCTGTTCCTAAGGTGATATTTGAGGCAGCTCCTTGGCCCAGCATATGTGAGGCTCTAGGTTCGAACCCTGCCACCACATACACACAAGACAATATCCTCCTATGAAGTTGAGTCACCTGATAAATAAGGGACCTTGCTGCTAGCTGGACACAGGAGAAGAATGAAAGACCTAGTCACTGTCCACCCTTTGGTGCACTCACCCTTGCAAGTGCCCAAATGAGGACCAAAGTTGGGAATAAGGACAGGAGAACAGGTGACAAGTTTTTCTCTCTACCAAGTCACAGCTAATCTTGAAATCACCTCCAGTGCCTGCAGCTTAGAAAGTGACCGGTCAGTGGTGCCCTTGTGGTCCCTGTGTCACCCTCTTTTTGGACAGGGTTCCCATCAGTCTTCAGGACCTCTGGGTGTCCAGTTCAGCCTGGGTGAAGGGTAGGGTACAGTGGACCCACACAGACCCAGTTCCTTCCCTGCAGGCAGGGCCTTGGACTCCAGCCACAAGGAAGAGCAAATGGCCACACACCCACCTCCTTACCCCTCATCCTCTCCTTCCTCTGGAAAACAGCCCGGGTGAGCCTAGGAGCCAGAGCAACACCCTTGGCAGTGACACGCTGAGGCCTTATGACCCCCTCCACCTTAGCAGAGCTTCCAGGCCAATCTAGCTTCAGCCCGAGAGAGACTTAATCTCCAGCCACCCTGCAGCCACATCAGTCTCTGTCACACTCAGCTGGGCTCAATCCGGACTATGGCACCCACATAAATGGGTAGAGTGTGTGAGCATGTGTGTATGTGTGGCGAGACAAACGTGTGAAATCACAAGTGCACAGGAGAGTCAGTGAATTTGTCTAGTGCCTCTGTGGCTGAATTTTTGTTCTTTGTGGGAATCGTTCATCCATGTGCATGATAACACCTTAGCACACGTTCTTAGCACAGAATAATGGGAAATCTGTAGCATCTTCGAAATCTTAAAAATAAATGATGAGACTGATTCTTAGGGAAATGGCCATCTGTGCCTGATACACATTATGAAAATTATCAACCAGAATCCCCAGCTCTCCAGAGCCTCTGCATCAGTGTGGCCACAGAGATTCTTGTTTCACGGTTGCTAACCCTGGATCTGAGGCTACCAGTGTCAAGAGTCACTGCCATGTCCTCACTCTGAAAGAGGAGCTGACAGCAGCCCAACTCCTTGCACCCACAGGACATGCCTGGATGCTTCATGTAACCTCTCCCCCACCCAGTGAAGCCTCAGCCAGCGGGT
The DNA here is from genome assembly GCA_004027295.1 of Dolichotis patagonum. Lineage (NCBI taxonomy): Eukaryota > Metazoa > Chordata > Mammalia > Rodentia > Caviidae > Dolichotis > Dolichotis patagonum. The sequence continues at coordinate 112,441 of PVJX010002051.1, read as the reverse complement.
TACCCTGGCAACCCCACTCTGTCATCTTGAACAATGTCTCCAGGCCCTGGCTCTGGAGTTTGCAGAGACTCCACCGGGGTGGAGTGGTGAAGCCACGACATATTAGCTGCGACACGGTGTCAGCCTGGATCATGCGCCTGGTAGACATGTCATATTTTTAAAAGGAACACAGATAAAAACAAGTCCTACGTTGAGTATGCAGTGATATTTACTTAGCAAGCAGATGAGCGACCTATTTTCAGACACTAACTATGTCCTTTATGGTCTGTCTTGCATTTCTTCTAAAAGAAAATCTTTTCGGTTGTTGCAGTTTTCTTTGGAAATTTCATTACAAACCCAAACATAAGCAGATTAATTTTCAAGTCATCAGATGGCTTTTTAATATTGGGTACTTCTAGGAGTTTTCCACTCACAACCTTCCGTCTCCTCTGGGGGAGATAGTACTCAAGGAAGTTCATTCACTACTCTCTCGCTGGCACTTGGTGCCTGCATTCATAAGAAAATTAGCTATTGAGTTCCCAGGAAAGGGAGAGGAGGCTCCTTTGTTATTTTACACTGCATCTGATGTAAGCATTCTATACTGACAGCACCACAGTGGGCCTCTGCAGTTCATTGCCATGACTAAAACTTCGAAACGTTTCATTCCTTTTATTTATTAGTTGAATAGAATTCTTTTTCTTTCTTTCTTTCTTTTTTTTTTTTTTTGTTTGGTACTGGGGATTGAACTCAGGACCTCGTGTTTGCCAAGCAGGCACTTACGTCACTGAGCTAAGCCCCAGGCCATTGAATAGAATTCTAATTAAGCAATAAAACAGGTTTTATCTGCTTACTTATTCTATCGGCTGATTTTCATTGTTAGGCGCTGGAGACAGAGGTGCCTGAGACAGGGCCCTGGCCTCCTGCTGGCTGCACAGGGGACCAGCCATGGTGTGGGTGGCCTGGGCTGTGGGAGCAGTGAATCCTACTGAGGTCTTGGGTCTGGCCACACAGCCTCCAGGACCTCAGCACTGCAGGACCTGAGAGGGTCTGCTGTCTGACCCTCCCGCCTCGCCCACCCATCCTCTCACACCATCCCTGCGCCCTCCTCCGGAGTCCCTCAGTTATGATAGATGTCTCTCTCTGTTCCTAGACATGGTATTTGGCTCCCACCTCTGCCTTGGTATCATATTTTACCCATGTCTATTTTTCTAGAAAAAAGTAGGTAGCAGAGATTTAAAAAAAAACTGTTCCATGGATCTCACTAGTATTACTTGCAGGAGATAAGGCAGGAATTTTTTTAACGCCTCTCCTATAACCCCCGGGGAGTTTGTCACTGGCTGAGATATCTGGCTGGTCAGCAGCAGAGTTCTAACCAGGCCCCAGGCCCGAGGGGAGGCCCCATTCTCCACTGTACTAACTTGGGTGCTTTCTCCTTCAAGGAACAGAAAGGGTCTTGACGATAAACAGTCAATTACCCAACACACTTGTGGTCTCAGTCCTGTCTCAGGACTAATTCTGCAGCCCAGGGACACTCTTGGGACCCAGGTTCTGCCTTTCTGGTCTGCTGTGGTCACTGTGGAAACCACCTCTGCTCCGCCTCTGAAAGTCGGCTATGGAAGTTATAGGCATCACAGGCAGACACCACGAGACTCTGAATGCTTCTGCTTCTGTGAAGGAGAAAAACCTTCTCCAGATTCCTCCCCTCCTGCCAGATCCTCCTCAGCTTCCTGTCAAGCAGCACCGAGCACCGTCCTCACACTGCGTGCAAGTCAGACGAGGAGGGTGCCACCCTGCATGTTCTGCTTTACAGTGGGGAACAACTTGGCGACAGAGGCAGCTGGGGAGAGGAGGACTTAGCATCCTCTAATCGAGCCATCTGACTCCTTGGGCCGGGTATTAGGGTATTAGAAGGGGCAGTCCTGATCTGTGGTCGTGGAGTTTGTTAGAGAAGGAAAGTCCAGGTCCACATGGTGGCTAGACTTTTCCAGCCTTGCAGACATAGTCATTCCATCCTGGATTCCTGCTGACCCAGTGCCAGCACTGCCCTCAAGGAGCCCCATACCAGGAACAGAGGTATGGTCAGACACTCTGCCCCACTGACCTTGTGACTCCCAAAGAAGCCAATATGGTTGCCTGCTCCATTTGTCTGATTTGAAAACCCAGATGAGAAAGTGTAGGACTTGCCTACAGCCATGCAGCAGGATCTGGACTCAGTTCCATCTGATTCCGGGACCTGCCCTGCTCCCAGCACCCATGCCTAGAAGTTGTGGAGGACCACTCAGGCACTGCACAGAGGGCTGACCAGATTAGACAAGAGGCCAGGCCTGCCCTCCAAGGACTGTGAGAAGGAAATCCTGCAAACCACTCTTGTCCATGGTGGCTGGGTTTGCCATGGATTTTGTCAAGGCCCCTGTTCACCTAGGAAGGGGCATTTGCAGGGAGTCCGACTGCCTAGACTTGAATGCTATGTGACCTTGGGAAAGTACCTTAACTGCTTTGTGCCTTAGTGTTCTCATTTGTTAAAAGGTCAAATAATAATACTTCTCTCAAATTTCCTGATGAGGATAAATACACGCAGAAGGTTCAGCTATGTGTGACACATGAGAGCAGACAGAGTGGCTAGTATCACCTGTTTACTGTCCACCCACCCACCTGGTCATCTCTTGACGTATTTCCAGAAGGCTCTGGGAGGAGCCTGCTTGTCTGTAGTGTGCTGCATCATAAAGCCAACCAGCCCCTCTTCCTCCACCCCCAGATACCACAGCCCTGGAACACATGGAAATGGCTTCCTGCTACTTTGCTCCCTCCGTAGTGTAAGAGCTGTGTCTCCATGCAGTCAGCCAAGCACTCTACCTGGGCATGTCGGCAGGCACTGTGTCCCCTGCACTCTTGGCTTTGGTCACTGTCCTACCTCTGCCCAGGTTCCAGCCCCAGGATGGCAAAAATGAAAACTAAGTTAAATGAATCAAAGTGAAATGTACTGAGCTTGCTTCTTCCTTCCAGTGATGGGAACGACAACACCAGGGCCTGGGCACACTGCAGACACTGGTCTTCCCAGGGACACCCCATCACTGCTTTTCCTGAAGGCAATAGACCCACATCTCTCTCAGCAGCCAGCTGCCGTCACGCCTGTCCGGAATGCAGCAGAAACAAGGCCCAGGCAAGGCCTGCTCCCTGAGCCGGCACTGGGCTCAGGGCAGATGGCTCCAGCTTGGACTTGAACCTGGGTGTCCAACAGCCATGTGGAGAGGGGTTGGTCTCTGCTTCCGGGAGGATGGGCAGGCAGACACGCGTGAGGAAAGACCACCTTGCCCACCCTGGCTCTGGTTCAGCCCCCGCTCAGTGCCAAGTGCAAGTCGAGTGCCGCACACCCAGCAGAGGACAGGAAGTACTTGACGAACAGGTTTGCAGTCATCTGCTTGGCAGTGCAGAGGCTCCCGCAGCCTGTTCACTGAATCCCTGGGAACACTGAAGAGGCAGCACGAACAGCGACTTCTTTCTGGGGGTTCTACTGTTCCATGCTAAGAAGGGTGCAATTTAAAGCCAGCTGGGTGTCTATGCATGGCCTTCTAACATGTCCTGGCCAAATGTGTGTGAGGTCCAGAAAGCCATCTGGTGGCCGCGTATACAATATGCAGAGCGTCAGGACATCTGGTTGCCCTGTGCGACCCCGTCCCACTCATCTCTTGCCTCCAGCCCCACTTACACTTGGCTCTCTCTTTGGTTGCTCACATTTCAACCAACAGGTCTGCTTGCTGCTTGCTACAGCAAGTCCTGTCCTCTTGCCTGCTCTGACCACCATGTTCCTGCTTCACTGGCTGCAGCCCTGCCTTTCACAGTGACTGCACTAAGGGCTGGATGTTTGGGAGGTGATTGGGTTATGAGGCTGGTGCCTTCATGAACCAGACTTGTGCCCTTATTAAAAAGGCCCTAGAGCTGGACGTAGTGGTGCACACCTGTAATCCCAAGGCTGAGGCAGGACGAGCATGATGAGTTTGAGGCCAGCCAGGGCCATGTAAACAAATTCAAGGCCAGCCTGCGCTACATAGTGAAAGCCTGACTCAAGAAAACAAAAAACAAACAAAAAACAGGGCTTAGACTTGCTGGCCCCTCCTCTTGTGTGCAGACACAGAGAGAAGGCATCATTTATGAACCCAAAGCAGCCCTCAGTTGACACTGAATTTGCCAGTCTCGAGAACTGAGAGAAGTACATTTCCCTTGCTGATAGGCTATTCAAGCAACAGAATTTTGTTACAGCAGCTCCAGTGGATGAAAACATAGCCCTTATGGCCTCTCTCACATTGTGTCTTCCTGTTGGAAATGTCAACTTTGCAGTTACAAATCCTACTGAAATTTCAAGGTACCTTGAAACCTTTGGTAAAGATATTTGTACAGAAAATTCCTAGGCTAGAAAATCTGCATCCATCTTGGGGAAAATAGCATTTCCTGCCTCTGTTTTAGCTGTTTGTGCAGATGTTCACATTTCGTCTAGGCCTGGAGCCCTGGAGGGGTAGAGGTCTGCCCCAGGTACTCACACCCCAGTCCTCTGGCTGCAGGCTCTCATGGAGAGCATCTGCTGAAGGCAGTGACCATTCCCAAAGGGAATTCTCTGAGTCAGAGCTACTGAGGTTCTTGGGCGTTTTAGGTGGCCAGAGTTAGGCCTATTTTACGACCGACTTCTCTCCTCTCATCCCGGGATAACAGGACTGTGTTTCGTTCATCTGTGCACAGAGAAGGTGACGTGGAGGTCAGCATAGGACTGGACTCACAGCAATGTCAGAGCAGCCCTAGAATTGGAACAAAAACTCCACGACAACCTTGGGGAGAAAGTCAACGGTCCCAGCACTGTTCCATGTGGGGACCAGGGGAGAAACAACCCGTGAGACAAAGCCCTTCGTTCCAGCAGGTGCTCAGTAGGCAGCTGGGGGCGAGGAAACTGCTTCTCACTTAGCCTAGTTGGTCAGCCCCGTGACACAGCCACAGTGGTCAACACCCCCAGGTCTGAGTCCTTCAAAGAGGTGGAAGAAACCCATAAACTGCACACGGTGAGATCCACACAGGGTTCTGTGTGTCAGAGTCTAACCCTGGAACGCAAGTGGGTTCTTCTTTCTTTTTGACTGTATATCTAAATAGCAATATCATCTTTGAACCATCAGCTGCAGAGAACCAGAGAGCAGGCATCCCTGGCTCGAACACTCCACTTCTGGCTGCAGCTAAGACACACACCTCTGGACCCTTGGGTGCCTTTAGGAAGTGTGTTGCCAATGGAGTCTACTCAAGGGCTTTGTTTTCCTCATTTGTGAAATCGAGAAGAGGATGAGCGGAGAAATGGCCCTTTCCAGCCTGGTGTGGAAGGCAGAGAGTCGTGGCGTCCTTGGAAAGCACTGCCCCTGGTCCGTCTTTTCCTGAGAACTGCCCTATCATGGGAAAGAGATCCCAAGGCATGGGTGCCAGCAGAAGCGCTTTCACACCCCGGGGCAGGGGCCATTATCACTTGGGGCTCTTGCAGCAAGTGCACCTCTAATGCACAGCTAATGCGCGCAGAACACGAGCTGGGAGGCGGCAGCTGAGTTATTTTGGGCGACCTCGCGGTGATAAGACACCTTGGAGCCTTGCTGGGGGACTCATTTCCCAGACTCCACCTTTGTTGTTATCTCTTTGAATTTCAGATCCCAGTGGTTTGTGCATTAATTGGAGTGCAGCCTCCATCATGTCAGCAAGCATTTCAAATGGAGACGAATTCCTAGGTTCTCACTAAAAATTCCGCCAGCCTCGCCAGCCCAATCTGGATGACGCTGTGTGTCTTATGTAACATCTATTTCTCTAAGGTATTAAGAGGCTTCTGTATATAGCTCTGTCCAAAAGAATTAATACACTCTACTCTGTTTCCTGTTATTATCAAGCAGAATTTGAATCTCTGAAAATTGATCATGCAAACATCTTTTTGAGCTAAGAACTCTGTTTTCAAAATTTATTTGAGCCATGCATGGTGGCGCATGCCTGTAATCCCAGCACTTGAGAGGTTGAGGCAAAGGGATCACTGTGAGTTTGAGGTCAGCCTGGGCTACACAGTGAGTTCAAGGTCAGTTTGAACTATGTAGCAAGATCCTGTCCCCAAAAACAACAAAAAACAAAACAGAACAAAACAAAACGAAAAAACCCAAAATAAAATTGATCTGAGTCAAATGCTGAGAAAACAGTTACGTTTGTTACAGTTTCTTTTGGTAAACTGCGGTGGGGGCTAAGTTCTTGATGATGCCGCCCACGAAACTGCGCCACCTGGCATCCAGAAGTCTCATGCTCAGGCACCGGAGCAGCCCCACTGGGTGAGGTGGTTCCTGCTGATGAGGCACTTTCACTGCCACCCTCTTCTTATCTCAATGCAACAAGCAAGGCTCCAGTATTCTCTCCATTCAACAGATGAGAAAACTGAAGATCAGTGAGTTTCACTGATTTGTTTAGCAGAACTCGAAGTTAAAGGGCACTCCCAGATGCACACAGCCAGTGCATGGTTTGCCTTCTGATTAAACCACATCATCTACCTGTGCTCAGTGAAATACCCTCAGCAGTGCTGGGCTCTGGGTGGTGCCTCATGAGAAGGTGAGGGATGGAGCTGGCAGATGGTGTTGTGAAGACACAACGTCTTTGCTAAACGTTGGAGTGAGTGTAAACCAACGTCCTGGGAACACGGCAGCCCAGCTCTGGTCTGGAGGAGCCAAGGAAGAATGGTCCCCAGGGAGAGCCTTGAGCTGGCCCCTGAGGGCAACAATCAGCAGGGGACGTGCGCTGCTTCACCTCAGAAAGGGCTGAGAAGCAGGCCGCTGCCCAGGACTCGCCAGAGCATAGGTAGGCAACACAAAGCTGGGTGGCCAGGCATCTGCCCCTGCTCGCCGCCCTGCAACTCCAGGGTTCCCTGACCGTCCACCCCCACCACCTACAACGTCGGTGTCATGGCGGTGGAGACAGCACAGGGGCTGTGAGAAAGAGTAAGGCAAAGAGCGGAGCAGAGGATGGCAGAGGAGGGCAGGCAGAACCCAGGGAGAGCCACGGCTGTGGGCCGCTTTGCCTATTGCGGGTTGGTTTCTGGATCACCGCAGCCCGGCACCAGAGTGTTACATCTGCTTGGTTTTTTTCTGTATTCGTTTCAAACTCATGTGTTTCACACAGTGGGCCTTCTGCCAACTCCACGCACAGCAGTTCTGAAACACAATAGTCTCTTCTAATTCAAGGTTTGGGTTTCTGACCAATGAGGCTTTTGTGTTTCTAAGCAGGCTGATAACTTTCTCTGTTCAAACCGATTCTTCCTTTGAGAATCAGCTTCATTAACACCTTCTCACCAACTGATATGGCTGTGTCTAGATGTCCTCCGAGCCTTGTGGGGTTCATAGGTGGGGCTTTTCAGAGGTGGCTGGGTCTGGTGTGTGTGATGGTGGGATAGAGGGTGTTTGCTTACTACATCAGTCCCCTGACTGGTGTGGGTAACGGTGCGAGTGTGACCCACTAGGGTGCGTAGCCTGGATAGACCCTAAGGGGCAGAGAGAGGGCTGCTGTTGTTGCTTGGTGCTCCCTGTGTCGCTGCTTTGCTTTCTTCTGCCCACCATGCAGTGTTTTTCCCCTGTGACTCCCCTCTGCCCTGCTACCCTGCCGAAACCTCCACCAACTGAGAGCTACCATAACCCTTTCCACCCTTAACTCTGGGTGTTGGGTATTTTGTCTCAGCAACAGGAAAAGTAAGCAGGATGCCAGCCTCCTTTGAGGCCCAGGCTCTTTGCATCCTGATCACCCAGACCTGGTGCTATAGCTGTTCACACACAGTCCTGCACTGGGTACCAGCTTCCTGATGACCCCAGGCCACAGGCATCCGGCCGGAACCTTTGATGGGGTCCTCTGCAGGCTGAGTGCTACACAAATAGCCTCTGACACAGGGGTGGCATTTTATCCTACTGCCACATACAATAGCATGGAGCTTTAAAGAAATTAATAGTCCCGAAGGAAACAGGAGCAATGTGACCTACAAATCACAACCAAATTTAACAAAGTGCAGTTAGAAACCTTTGTTCTTAGTCTTATGTCAAGGAAGTTTCCTTGAAAGTCAAGTTTAGAAAGAAACTTTTTGTTTCATTGTCAACTAGGCCTCAATAATTACTGTTATGGGACTTAACAGTGCTAGATTTGTCAACAGTCAGAAACACCCTTTGCAACTCTCAGCCTTTCTTGGACCTATGGAACTCTGTATGAATCTTGCCAGGGCTACACCGTGAGAGCTGTGTTTTTACACATGGCTTCAGTGTGCACGGAACTCCCCAGCCTACCCAGGAACTCCAAGGCTGATGGCCACACCACTGATCAAAACATCATTTGTGGATGTTTCCCCACGCGAACCATCTGGGAAACCAGCACCCCCGGGTAGGGCCCAGTGACCTACTGGTGAGCAGTCACCCAAGTGGCTTCTGATGGATGCTGAGGTTTCAAAGCCACCACCACAGAGCAACTTTTCCATTTGCACAGATACGGAATCCTGGGACAAGATGAACAAAGGCGTCCACCTGATGTCACCAGCAGGCAGAGTGGACCTCAAAGCACAGGCTTCCTTCCATATTCTAGCAAAGAGCGATGCCACCCTATGTTTATTAGCTATTTCCATACAGCCTTCAGGGAGCAGGCTTTTCACTCCTATGATGGTACACTTTTAAAAAATTTATTAGTACCTGTTTGCAGTACCTAATGTTTACAGTCTTGTGTGGAGAGGTTACCTGTACATAACACATTTAATTCCTTTTAAACATAAAACACAATTTGAAAGTAGAATTCTAAAACCATGCAGAGAATATAAAATAATTTTGTAATACTTTAATGACTAGAAAATTTTCATTTTGTTAAACTAACTTTAACTATTCATGTATTCTTGAATCTACGATATCATTTATTTTTATTTTGTTTTAGTATGTGTTGCTGGGTAGTTGTGGCAATAGAATTTCCACAGGTAAACTTCTTTTCAGGTGCTTAAGGCCTAGAAAACTTTGTATTGAACTCCACAATATAATTTGCTGAAAAACAAAGACACTGTCGTTTTGGTAGTAAGGTTAAGATGACCTGCCAGTTCTTCCAGGCTCCAAGCCATCTGAGGGCTCTGCAGTGCCAGGTCTTGTGTGAATGAACCAGGGCACGAGCTTGCGGTTGGGTGGAGAAGCCAGATGTGAGTTTTCTAACAGGGAAAGACAGAGGCTCGAATGATCAGTGAGAGGCACCTGGAAAGGCTTGGCAGGAACTCTTTAGTTACATGCGAGTACATTTTGTTAAAATTTAAATTGTTGCATCAGTGACGATCACATTGGACTCCAGGGCTCTTCTACTTGTCTCAGATGCACTGGCCCAGCTGTCTTGCTAACACCTAACTGTCTTTTGAGAACAAAATTGAGGCTCAGAAGAGTTGGGGGAGAGGCCTGCAGGACAACGTTTTACCATTTAATGACCTCTGAGAAATGCATTGTCTTCATCTGTACAATGATAAGCAGCAGGAACGAGCATTTCCAGAGGAGGTGTATAAAGGCCAGGAAACCAAACAATTGGTAGCAGCGCATTGGTAGTGGCCTCAAAGGTCACACCGCACCCGTCTGGCAGCTGGGAGCTGGGGGAGAGCGTTGCACTCAGGAAGAGCAGTGTCTAAGAACCTGCGATGGGCTTCAGGGTGGTGCAGCCTCGCGCGGTGTCTTGCTGGGCTGCTGTTGTCCCACCCCGCAGTGCAGCATGGAGGGTGCACTGAACATTCATGGAGCCTCACACCCCCCACCCCCCGTGCTGCGCTGAACAGGCGTGTGCAATAAAACCCGCATCCTCGTGGCTCTAGGAGATGGCAAACACAGTTCATACGGGTTTTAATCATTTTTGCTTCCCTTCTGTTCTTTGGGACTTCACAGACTGAGGTGATGAGCCAAGCCTTATCATTTCTATGCAGATAAGGGCACTGAGGTTCAGAGACAGAGATTTGGTGGAAGCAGCATAGCGAGGGTTGAGCCTCACTTCTGTTAGATCCCAAGTTCCAGGATGTCGTTTGCTAAGCCTGTGACTATCTTTTCAACTCAACCAGAGCCAGCACAACGGCTCCTGATGAAAATAATCCCGAGAGTCCAACCCAGACATCCACTTGCGACCACTCAGGGCTGCTTGCAGGCTCTGACACCGGTTTGCTGTTTCTTTGGCCCTGATGTCACAGTGGCTAAGGGACAGGGAAAGGTGCTGGCCCTCCTCCAGGAGAGAGGCCTCTCTGAGGAAGTGCACTGGGACAGGTGTGGTTCCCGCCTCACACTGCTGCTTGCACTCCCCCAGATGCGGCTTATCTTTTAAAACTGTGGCTGTCTCTCCAAAACTGTACTCAGAATTGCAAACTTTCTGTATTAATTTGTGATCTTGATGTTCCTACCAAAATGATGTTGGAAACAGAAAATTCTCATGGGGAGAAAAATCAGGTTTGTGCTGACAAAACTCAAAGTTCTTCCCAGCCTATCTGCACCACACCAGTGCTGTGGTGAAGAGAACAGAGCATCTGCTGCGACTTCCGTGAGCAGAGACACAGAAATCCCCATGTGCCGGGTGCTAGACCTCCCCAGCAGACGGCGTCCTCCTTCTCAGATGCAGCAGGCCCGGAGCTGGCACAGTCAGCAGAGCAGGAGTGAGGGCCACACTCACCATCCCGGGCTCCCGTCACAGACCCGATGGCTTAAACAGCAGACATCTACTTTTTATGGTTCTGGAGGCCAGGAATCTTAGGGGCAGTGTTGGTAAGGTTGTTTTCTTCCGAAGTCTCTCTCCTTGACTTGTAGACGGCTGCCTTCTCTCTGTGTCTCTGCACAGTCTCCCCTGTATGGACCCTCATGGGCACATTTCCCCTTCTGAAAGGACACTCTTCATGCTGGGTGAGGGCCACTCTGATGGCCTTATTGTAACTCACTCCCATCTTTACAGAGCCTGTCTCTATGCACTACATTCTAAGCAAGGTACTGGGGCATAGCACTTCCACGTAAGAAGTAGATAACGGGCACCAAGCTTTTACAACTCAAAAGCTATTAGCAAAACAATATTTGGTTTTGACAATGGAGAGCAAAGTGCTCCTCCTCTTGCTGCGTTAACTAGTTTCTTGTGTTAATATTCCATTTTCATATTGACCTCTGCTTTCCACTCTTCTCTGGGCACCAAGCACGTATGTCACACCTCTCTCAGATGAGGTCACGCCTGCCTGATTACCAGGGATCCTGGAGGCCAGGCAGGACTGTCCTTGCCTTGTTTTTGTACATCTTTATCTGAGGGTTTCTAGACAGGAGATGCACAGCCAGCCACCAGCGCCTGCTGAGGCTCGCTGAGGCAGGCTTTCTGCTTATGTTGATTGGAATGCAGAGGCGGTTATCTGCATGGCTGCAGCACAAACCCTGCGCTGCACTGGGAAGCACCACACCCACGTCTGTTGTACAAGGTCACTGCAGTAGCTAGCCGGCCGGGGGTCGGGGACTGACAAAGTGCTGCCTTGGGAATCCGCTGGACAAGCCAGAAGTGAGCTCCAGTGGGAGGCTGCATGCCTGTCTCTAAGGTCTGTCCTGCTGTCACTAATTGCTTCCTATTGCCGAACCTGTTTTAATGTCTCTAAAAGCAGATGTAGTGTAGATGCGGTCCTTTTCATATGGGTCTCAAAGGGTCTGTGGCTCCCGCTCCTGGCTTCAGGGCTGTGTACCTTCTGCTCTCCCGCTCCTGCCCAGTCCTGTCAGAATTGTTCCAGTGTGGCTGAGGTGGGTCCTTTGGAACCTGAAATGCTCAGGTCAGCAATGGCAGCTGGGCCAGAGGGCTGCGGGGATAGGAGGGAAGACCCCACTCAGTAGGCTCCGCTCCCTGATGGGATTCCAGGATGGATCTGCTCTCAGCAGGGACTACTGAAGGTGCCCATTTGCCAGGACAGTGACTCTGTCTTGCTGAATGCTCGAATTTTTCAGGATCATTAAAGGAAGTTTCCTCATCAGTCCCTCCATCAGAGTAATGGACTCTGTTGGTCCATTACATAAGCCACATCTCTCTCCCTGGCTGGAACTGCCTTTCTTTTTTCTGTCTATGTGGCACATTTCTTCTGTGATTCTCCCTTTACTTATGTCCTTGGACAACTCTGGAAGGATAGAAAGACTTTCCCTGCTTTCTGCCTATCTGACAAAGGTCACAGTCCAGTTTTGAATCTTGCTGTGCTGTTAAGAGGCTGAAATAAGGGACTGCTAAGACTGTCAGCTAAGTTCAGACACTGATACGCTCCTTCTCTGGCATGAGAAGCCTGCTCCGGCGGAGTGTGGGGGGGGTGCTGGTCTCTGGACATCAGCTGTCCCATGGGACTCCAGGCAGCATCAAGTTTGAGGTGGGGCTTTTCCAGCGCTGAATGCGTCAGGACAAGAATGAAATACCTCACTTCCTGCATTTTAATTGTTTCTGCAAAGGTTAAACCCCTTGAACTGTAAACAAACGACAAGCACTGCAGCGTGAGTGCTCTTGCGTTCACAGGGCAGCACTCACACGAGCTCTCATGGTATGAAAGCGACTTAGGATACCCTTTTCTGTACTTCCCTGGGGATAAGGTGAAGATGGGTCCAAACTTCACGTGAGAAAATGGCAGAAGATGTGACAAAACTATGCAGAGTGATACAAAAGTCTAGGAAATGCATTGATCCCACTTCTCTGCAAAAGCAGTTGACATCAATTAGATAATTGATTAAATATTTCTATGGGAAATAATTAATCACTCAGTTCTTAGGAACGTCACAGCAATTCTGTGGCATTAACATATATATTTATCCTTCTACACATAATTAAGGACATAATTTTGTGGATTCCTGTGGGAGCCGTCAGGCACACAGTACTGAATTAATCACAAGCCCGGGTGTAGATGCTCATCAGTAGCCGATCGCTTGTTTTTGATGGTCAGTGCTATTTGCAATAAGGTACCTGCAGACCCAGCACCAAAGGCTACCACTGTGACTCAACCCAGTCGTCATCTAACCACACAGCGTTGCCCTGTGCCCTACCACTGCCCCATCGCCCTTGACAGCACAGCACAGCACCATCACCCTTCTGAATTCTGCGTTCTATACTGCTTTACTTTCCTTTTGATAGAATTTGATTGCGTTTATTTGTATTCTTGTAAAAAGCATGTTTTTATTTTATTCCTGTTTAATTTAGAATCTCTAGAATTCATTTCTGCACTTAGTGTTTTAGCACTGCTAGAGTTCAACCTCTTCGTAATATTTCATCATGTAAATATACCAGTTTATATCCACTTTCCATCTGCTGGGCAACTGCACTGCTTCCCAGTCTTACCACTGTGAGCAATGCAATGCGGAGTATTCTTACACAGTCCCCTTCATGTGCATGCGTAAGAGTGGAACTGCTACATCGCGAGCTACGGAAAACGTTCTGCTGAAGAGTGGATCACAGGGGACAGAGGTACAGCTCAGCGGCACACACCTACCTGGGAGCACAAGATCCTGAGTTCGATTCCCAGTGACAAAACAAACAAAAAGCAAAATAAGAATGGATGATAACATTTAAAATTCTGTACAAGCATCCCACACACTTGTATATGTAATTCAGATAGTTGATATCACTCAAATTGACCTCTACCACAATGAAATGAAAAAACAATATTTTCTATTGGGTATTTTAGTCGGAATAAGTTTTAAAAATGCATTTATTCCACAAGTAAAATGCTATATAAGGGTACCCAAACTGGAATGTGTTAGATCATGCCAGAACTAGAACCCAAATAAACTCAGACAAGTCAAAATAATACTGCTGCAGTAGCAATGATTCTTTTAGGAGGAAATTCTATCTGATATTCAGGGAAAGGTCAGCTTCTAAACAGCATCAAACGTGAGGCCACGGAGTTGATGCTGATTTCCCAATGTGCACTCCACGCCTCTCTTCTGAGTGGGCGAGAATCTAGGTTCTCATCTGCACACGAGGAGGCTTTGCTCTGTGAAGAAGCCCTCTTAGATATTTTCTCTTTAACTGTGACTTATTAGCAGCTTGTTAGGACCCATTAGCAAGCACAATGATCTGAGGTTTTTATTGTTCTTTTATCTACACTGCCCTCCTCCAAACTGTATTCAGTGTATGACTTAAGTTACTCTTCTCATTTAGATTGCTTGACTATCTCTGGAACTATATATACACATGGGGTGTGATTGAAAAATACAGTGTGTGTATAAATTAAAAGAATTGATTACAGTAAAAGACACACTGCCATCCATGCCCCTCAAAATACTCCCCCTTGGTTTGAACACACATCTCATCGTCTTGGCTACTTTTTGGAAAAGTTGAAGTCCTCTTTTGTTAGTGTCTTTAGTGGCACTATCATGGCTGCCTCGACATCCTGAATTGACTCAAAATGCTGATCTTTCACGATTCTTTAGACTTTGGAGAAGAGCCAGAAGTGAACATGATGCCAGGTCCAGCAAGTGAGGAGGATGAGGACACACATTGTTTTTCTAACGCTGTTTTTATAAGCTGCCTTCCCACTGCACAGTACCCAGCCCAACACCAGGCCTTCATTCACACTCCTAGCAACACGCCCAAAAGAGGACTCCAGAGCAAATTCAGATAGGATTTGATGCAATAAGAGTGTTCAGAGTTAGGGGGAATATTCTGAGGGGGATTAATGACCTTTTACTGTAATGATCTAAAACATTTCTTTAGTATTCACTTTATATTTTGATCAGCCTATAAAACACACACACACACACACACACACACACACACTTTCTGTTTTATAGTAAAGGATTGAAACCAGAACCTGGTGTGGACCCTACGACTGAGCTACATTCCCTACCTTTTTAGGTTTGAATCTGAACTAGGGTCTGGCTAACTCACCCAGGCTGGCCTAGAACTCCTAATTCTCCCTTCAGTCTCCCAAGTCCACTTCTTAAAACTGACCATTTTTCTTTTGGATAGAAAACAGGGATTGAAACGGACTGGTTAGACGTGACCGCACATGCAGCAGAAGCCGGGGAAAGCCTTACCTTCACGTAGAGCTGCTGGAATTCCTCGAGGTTCAGCCTCCCGCTGGGACAGTCCTTGAGGAAGCCTTTGTACCACTGCTTGAGCTCATGCTCGTTGAACTCCGTGCTCTTCACCAGGTCCTCCATGACCTCGGGGGCCAGCTTGCTGTTCTGCTTCCCCATCCTGCCTGACGAGAGGCAAAGCAAAGCAGTCAGCCCCGGACTGACGTGGAGTCCGGGGAGGGGCTGTCTGGCCATCTGCGTGGTCTCCCCAGTCTCCTGCCTTCTTAGGGGGACAGAAAGGACAACATCAAGAGAGATCTTGAGACAGTGGACGGGTTGTGGTGCTCACAGCATCCTCATCAGTCACTGTCACGGCTGCCTCTGCGCGCCATTCTTACCAGCTAGGGGAAAGCTCTATGCTTCTTCTCCTATGAATTACAGATCATTAGCACTTGCTACCAGAGTTCTAAGGTTTTTTTGTTTTTTGGTTGCAGGGGTTGGGTGAGTGGTTAACCACTCCCAGGGTTCAAGTGCAGAGCTTCTTACATGCACTCTGCTACATCCCTGTCCCTTCTTATTTCTATTTTGAGATCAGATCTTACTAAATTACCCAGGTTGGCTTCACACTTCTGATCCTCTATCCTTGGCCTCCCAAGTGGCCAGGGTTGCAGACTGACAATGCACTTCCAGCTCCAGTGTCAAATTCTACGTTCAGATCACAAAGCTATTACATGATATTATTGATAAGAACAAAAAGACTCATAATAAAATTATCAAAACGTAGCCTCGAAAACTTGATGATCATCATAAAGCATCTCAGCCTAGTTCTAAAATTTTAGCTTTTTAAAATGAAAACAGCTCCTTTTCATTAGCCACATTAATTCTTGGCTTCTCTTCTTCATACATTTTCTCCTGTGCTGTCATCAGAGGTAACAAGTTCTTAGTGGCTTTCTCAGGATTGGCTGATGAATTTCAGTTGTTGCTACTGATTAGACATAAAAAATACAACATAAAATAATATCATCTGTATCAATTATGCACCAGATTAGGTGGCCAATATCATGATGGTGTGCAGGGAGACAGGGTCTGTTTGGGGTCTTTCCTGACTGCTTCTCCTGACCGGGCCGTTTCCTGCATGTGCTGTTTAGGGTGATGCTAACAAAGTAGGTGTTAATTAAGGCTTCATTAATAAAGCAGATGCTATAAAACTTTTTCAATAATGCCTACTTAAGAAATAAATAGGTGAGCAAAGACCCCAAAGAGTACTTTGATACTAAAATAGTTCTGGACACCTTACCCATACTCCACGGAGTATGTACTTCTTTAATTCGGCCTAATAAATCTTTCTATGCCTCTTGAAACAAACAAACAAACAAACAAACAAAATAGTTGTTGCCTTAGTGCTGGAAAATTAAGGATAGTTAAATATTTTTTCCTTAATTTTGTAGCTTTATAATAATACAAGATTTAAAACAAATTAACCATATGTTGATTTTAAAAAATCAAGATAATCTTGAAAATCTGAAGGTCCACCAGAATAAGAAAACTACCAGTCTGTCTTTAAAATCTGGTTAGAGGAGAGTGAGTCAGGCTTTGAAGGATATACCCAAGTGGACCCAGTTCTTCAGGGTTTGAAATGAATCTGCTCCCGGACCCTAAGCAGGTTCGTGCTTGCAACAGCTCAGAAGGGGTAAGTTCATCACATACTTTACTGTCATTATTTTTTAAAATCTTCTCAAAACAAGATTCCACACCCATTGTCAGTAACCTGCCCTAACACTGAACAATTCTTTCACTGTGATGAAATCAAGCCATGCTTGTTGCCCCAGGGAAGCTTCCAGTGGGTGCCAGCAGCGTAGCACAGCAGACGCTAAGGTCAGGACGGTCAGTGGTTTCGCAAGCTCCTCTGAGGAAAGAGGACCAGGAACGGCAAAGACATCTTTTATCACGGAGCTTCTCTATTTAGTTTTGCTTTTAATTTCAAGTTTCAAGTCTCTTATTAGCAACTGGCTCTTAATTATAAGTTACTGTGGGACTTCACAGCTGGATATGGAAATCAAGTGGGTACTCACATGTCAGATTTAATTAATTTGGGTAAGAAAACTGTAATTCATGGTTATTCCGATAGTCAAAAGATGTACTGCCAAGCTTTTTGGTATTTCACTTTGTTCTTTTCTGTCCACACACATCGCACAAACCTTCACTGTTAAACTAGAGTCCCAGGTCACGTAATCGCTACTGAAGGTGAGGTGCGGGCTGTGGACAAAGCGCTGCGACTCTGGACAGCTGGGCACGATGGCTAGGAAGGCTCCCCAGACCCAGATCACAAAAGCACAGTGAGGGGATGATGAAGCTGAATCTACCGGACTCCAGTGCATCTTCACACGAAGACAGGAGGACAAAAGGCATTTCAGGGAGAGGAACAGAAGGAACAAAGGCAAGGGGAGAGAAACCAGAATCCATTCTAAGACGGGAGGAGAGATGGATCTGTCTCCTTGGAAGACTGGAAAAGACAGATTTGCTAAAACTGCAAGCTCAGAGGTGGCTTGTATTAACGATGGGAAAATAAAACCACCTCCCCCCAAAACCCTGAGAAGTCAGCAACGTTCAGTGAAAGAGGGTCTGGACTGTCTATGGGCCACTTGTACAGTCTTATCCCACTCTGCTGACTGGGAGAGGGTGGCCTCACACACACAGGGTGCATTGTCAGGATGGTGAGTCACACTTTTGGAGACTTGCACACATAACTTCATGTCTCGGGCCAAAGTCTGCTAGTGCTGGGCAGGTCTTGCCGGAAGTCAAGTTCTGGCCTGGCTTGGAGTGGCTGGCATTGCCACTGCCCTAATTAGGCCCCGTCAGGTCTTGCCCGGATTAATGACTGGCTCCTCCCTGAGCTCCCTGACTCCAGTCTACCTTCCACATGGTCAAGTGGGTTTCCGTAATACCCACATTTGGTCTGTTCTCCAAAGTCCTCAGTATTCTCTCCGTCTCCAGGACAAAGCCCCTTCTCCTTAGCATGACGAAGGTCCTGTCTGCTCCCAGCTTCACATTCTGCCAGCCTTTTATTTCATGAACTAACAAGGATTAGCTACCACCAGCTCCAGAACTGCACGTCCCACATGCTCTGAATGTGCCCTTGTTTCCTAGAAGGCTGTCCTTGTCATCTGCTTACCCGACATCTCCCCCTGTTCTCTCACACACCAATTCCTCCTGAACCCATGCGGCAGGCTTGGATACCTGTCCTCCTAGGCATCTCCTTTGCTGTGCAAACCTCCCAAGATCATTATTTCTCTGCTGGATTGTTAGTTTCTTGGGAGTGGACTGTCTTTTATTTATCTTTAAATCTCTGGTGATATGTACTAGGTGGTCAGCAGACTTTATTTGAGAGAGAGAGAGAGAGAGAGAGAGAGAGAGAATGAATGAGGGGGACTGAGGCATTTGATACATTTCTTCCTAGGAGCACCAGTCTTATAATCCATACACGTGGAGAGTCAATGCAATCATCAAATATGTAATGCAGTTTAAAGATAGGACAAGTGTTTCACTGAATGGTGTGGAAAAGGCCTTCTGTCCAAGGGGTGGGACTCTGCTCTCATCACTTAGTTTTGAACACCTGGGAGGTAGGGCTCACCTCTTTCATCTCAGTCCTCTGTAATTGGCATAAAGCTGGTACTTAGTAACAACTGATAAATAAGTGAGAGTGAGGCTGGCCTGGTGCTCCAAACCCAGGCTTCTTTTGTTCTGGACCACAGTGGGACCAGATATTACAGTTTAGGTAAAATGTCCCCCAAAGCCCCATGCTCCTAGGTAAGACCCACAGGACGTTAGTGGATCATGGGATGTGACACTTGTCAGTGGATTAGTGCCCTGAGGAGTTTATAGTTGACTCACTTTTAGGATTGGAACCTGGGGATGTGCCCAAGAAAGATCACCTCCCCTCCCCACTGATCTCTCTCTGCTTCCTGAATACCAGGCACAGATTGTGTGTCCTCTGTGATGCTGCCTTGCCTCGGGCCATGTACTGAATCTCCTGCAAACTTTGAGCCCAAATAAACCTTTCCTAACTAGAGCTGTGAGTGTCTGGTCTTGTGTTTTAGTATCAACAAAGTAACTAAGATAACATCCAAGCAGTTACTTTCATTATGGGAACAGGGTGACAGAAAGGGTAAAAATGACGAGCAAATCTCTTCAGGTCCCAAATAAAGAGGTGTCATGCTGGCATGTGAGGGAAGCTCCTCTCTCACCCACTCTGTGGCCCACGGCGAGGCCCTGGCCTCCCTTCATACTTAAGTTTCCCCGCTGAAAACAAGAGCAGGTTGGACCAGATGACCTTTAAGGTTGTTCTCATTGTATTTACTGTTTTGCTGCACAAGGTTCTGTACCTGTGAAAATATGGGCCACGGACCTCGGTGTAGCCCGTCTCAGTCATACTGCTTCCTGGATTTGTACCCACGTGAGCATTCTGCCACCCCAGAAGGGAGGGGACAGAAACCAGAGAGCATCACTGCTGAGCCGAGACTGCTGACAGGAGTGTAGGACCCTGCCCAGCCCCAAAGCAAAGGGCTTTCTCGTTGCCTGAGCTGCAGGGGAGAGAAGGATCATGCTGGGCATAAAAGGACCTGGTACGAGGGTGAAGGGTGACAGAACTCTGTGAGGATGGGGCTGGAGAGCACAGAACCCAGCACTGCTTATCACAAGCCACACCTCAGATAGGATTTTTGTTTACAACTTTAGTATACAAGACTTTTGTGCAACAATGCTAACTCATGTAACAACATTGTAAGAGAGAAGTAGTCGTGACTTCCTTTCTACTTATAAGCACTTTGAAGGTGAGAGAGAGAGAGAGAGAATGAGAGAGAGAAAGAGAGGTTAAGTAACCTTCCCTAGTGCAAGCAGACCATAAAAGTTTAGCGAGGGGTGAACATAGTCTTTTGTACTGTCTTGCTTTTCAGTCCTCACTGTTGTGCTCTTTCACCTGGACTCTGCAGTCCCTCTATGCCAGTTTTCCTGCCAAGGGTCACTCCCTGCTTCCAGGCTCTCCTGGTTTCAAGAGCACAAGGGGTGAGCATGGAATTCGGCACGGTTCTGTGCCTCCATGCGCGCGTGCGTGTGTGTGTGTGTGTGTGCGTGCACGCTTGTGCACGGCCTTGAGTCATCTCTCACCGAGGTGCAGCAGGGCCTGTTGAGTACCAGCCTCACAAAGAACTGCAGGGCCGCTTCCCCCAGGGAGTCCCATCACAGCTGGTCTTGGTGAGCTTCCCCTAAGTTGGGATGGGAAGTTGGGATGGAGCAGCCTGCCCACGCACGTGTGGACACAACTGCACAAGCACATCAGTGGGGAAGTGGGCCTGGAAGAGCCAGAGCAGCAGGAGGAAGAGCTTCTGGACTCAGGCTGAGATCTTCTGGAATGCAGGAGATGCTAGTGCAGGAGGGAGCTCCAACCAAAATCCTGTGTCCAGTGGCTCAGGTCAGCCCTGGGGAGATCAAGATCTTGCTGGTCCCAAGGCCCCTCACCCACACAGAGCAGGGCCTGGGGCTTCTCCTCTGCCCTTTTCTTCTTACTGCCTGTCAGACTTGGTCCAGTCTTGCCTCTTCCATATGGTTCTTTGCTCGGTCTCTGTGCTGTCCTGCTTGTATGTGATACTGTGATTCTGAGTCAGTGATGACTTGGCGGAAGCTTAAACCAACCAAAGCAGGTAGAAAACCTGGCAGGAGAGCCCTAGGGGACAACTTGGTTTGGAAGATGTTCCCGAGTGCCTTCAGTGAAAAGGCCCTGTGCTGGGACAACAGGCCCAGCCTTGCAGCCTCGCAACCGCAGTCCTGCCTGCTGGGTGCATTTGCTGCCTTGGGAGATGAGGCCTCATGAAATAAGTGCTCACAGCAGACTTGTGCATGGGGCGGGGCGGGGGGTGGTGGCGCAGACGCAGACTCCGTAGCCAGGGAGCTTCACCTGGCCCCCGTTCCTGGGGAAACGCTTAAGCAGTGTGTCTTGAACCTGCCTGAGCCACCCTTGGCTACCTTGTTAACACACTTCCCAGAACCCTCCCTTAAGAGGGGGAATCTGTACAGTTTACTGGCAGCCTGGGCACACAATCCTAACTCAACCTGGGCCACACCGTGTAAGCACAAAGACAGGTCAGTGGGCGGAGTAAACAGAAAACACTCAAAGCAGCACAGGGCGAGCCAGGCTCCCTCCGGTCCCTCCCTCTCCCTGCCTGGCATCCTGGCTGCAGTGTCAAGATGCTCATGCTGGAGACTGGCATTCAGAGTTCAGCCCAGAAAGCTCGGGTCAGGTCAGGCAGGGGCTGAGTTTTCCTCCATCACGGGGGGAGCAATGGCAGGGCTGGGGAGGACAATCTTCCCACCGACCTAGGCATCGCTGTCCCTGTCCCAGCTCCTGTGGCCTAAAGCGTGTTCATCTCTGGGGGAAATGCTGAAACCACTTGCTTGGTATCATGTAAACAAATCACACCTCCAGAGACTGTTCCGATAATCATGCTGTGAAGTTGCCCAGCACACTGTGGAGGTTTTGTTTTCTAACAGAGACAAATATGTGCCTCTTTTTGGTCCTCTCTTCTTCATCCTCCCACAGCCAAAGATGCTCAGCCCCAGCAGCACTCCCAGGGCAGGGGCAGTGCTGATCGCAGCCTGGAATGTCCCACTGTTTGGTCAGGTGGCATCGCCTCACAGGGAACCTCCAGGGACTACTGTTGTGGCTTTGGCCCACAAGCAGGGAATAGACTGTGAGGCATAGGTTGCATCCTCAGGGACTTGATACAGTGTAGAAGTACATACCTGAGCCAGTGTATTATAATGGTAGTGGCAGTGGCACTGTTAGGGCAAGTGACGAGAGGTGTCTTCAAGAAAGTAGAATAAATACACAAAGACAAAGTAGGAGTGGGACCCAGGGAGCAATCATCTAAGCCAACCCCTTGTTTTCTGGGGAAGCCCCAGGAGGCAAGGGCACCTGTGCCAGAGAACACGAGGAGCTGGTAACAGAGCCCAGCAATGCTCTCAGGAAGGGGACTGCATGGCTTTAGACACCTGAGTGCAGCTGAAGGTCCCCAGCTGCAGGGACTTAGTGTGAAGAGGGTCCCCCTGTTCAGTCCTGCTCCAGCTGCTTCCAGCAAAGGTCCTACCTGCACTGTCCCCTCCTAGGGAAGGGATAGAGAGGCTGAAGTGACACCAGCACATGCCTGGCTACACAGCACATGCCTGACTTCAGGCTGGCATTGGTCTTTAACTCTTACCAGGTGGTCCCAAGCTATCACCCCCACCCCAGTAACTTAGAGACTACAGGATCTGAGACTGCTGTGCAAGAGGTCCAAATGGCCAACTCAGCCCCGAAGGCCTCGAGGTCAGATGACTTCCTTGCCTTCCGCCTCAGTAAGACACAACAAACACTTCCCCAGGACCTGAGAAGTGGGGCCCAGACCAAAGCCACAGTTGGTATCTGTGTGGGCAGCTTCCCCATCACTGGGACACAATGGGTCCTGAAGGAGCAGAGGTTTCTTTTGGTTCAGTGTTCCTGGGCTCAAGGGCTGGCCCCATGGCACAGCACACAGGACAGAACCACAGGGCAAGGAAACACACCTCCAGGTCCCCAGTGATTGCCCCCCACCTCCGATCAGCCGGTCAGCTCTGGCTCAGCACCAGATGGATCCAGTGATGCCCAGCTGGGTCTCATGGTCCAGTCACCTTCCAACCCCTGAGACTTCTGGGGGATGTTTCAGATCAGAAACGTAGCAGTCCCCCAGTGCTAATCTACCACTTAGAAAGTTTCTACTCAGTTTTTCTTGTGCCCTGTTTTGCTGGTTTTTTGCCCTTTCTATCAGGGCTCAATATCTCTTTTCCTCCCACTTGGAGTGAGTTTAAAAGGGAAAGAAGTCCACACTGGAGCCGGACTCAGTCCCTGAGCCCAGCGGACCTCTGTTTGTCTGTCAGGTGGAGATGGTGCTGTTTGCTCACGAGGTTGCTATGACAATCAGTAAGGTGACACACTGAGTCCTTCCAGCAGTGCTCTGTCCAATGGGAAGCAGGTGCCAAGTGGCAGTCTTCATTACCGTCCTCGGGCATCAGACCCAGCTGCTGGCACAGGAGCATATGGGAGTGAAGCTAAGTGGGGAACCCTGGGCTGGTGTTGTTCTGCTTCCTGTCTGGCCTGACAGGGTAAGTCACCTGAGGGTGCCTGTCCCAGAGAGCCTCAGGCGATGAGGGGATGCGTCTCTGCTTGGCTTCCTGCTCACTATCAGCAGGAGTATGTGCGAATCGATGGCTGGTAACCTTTCGGGCAGCTCTTCTGAACCTTATTTTTATTTATCAATCATTTTTGCCCCTTGTGGTACTTCGGATTAAATTCGGGACCTTTGTGCTAACGTACATCCTCACCCCTTTTTACTTTTTATGTGGAGGCAGGCTCTTGCTAAGTTGTCATGCTGCCAAAGCTGGCTTGGAACTTGGAATCATCCTGCCTCAGCCTCCTTGAGTGCAGGCTCCTACACACCCCATGTTCTGTGTGTCTGAGAACTGGTTTCTATGAACGGAAATGGGCAATCCTTGGCAGCATCACAACTTCACTTAGCTCTGTGAGGTAGCAGGGGAAATGCTTTTATTAATAATGACAGCCTTCTGTCCAGCAGACTGTGTTTCAGGCTGTGCTGCCAAGTCCTAGCAAGGAGGGACTATGGCCCTTATCGCAGAGAAGCAGGGGCAAACGAGAGTCCCCTCCCAGAATTAAGCCCTGTCCAAGGGCAGGACCTCCCTCGGTGCGACTGAACCCTAGGTGTAGGGGAGGGGGATGCGGCCTGTCACCGCCTGCATGGAGCCCGCCCAGGTCCCAGCCTGCCTGTCTCTGCCACCCAAGCACAGGCCTTCCTGTGGGAGACTATTCCATGCCTGCAGTGGCTGTAAAGAGAATCTTCTGCGTGTGTGGTGTGTTTCAAGTGCAGATGACTCTGAAAGTCTCTTGCAAAGAGAGCTCTGTGTGAGTTAAATGTTCTGCTTGAAGAGAGACTGATGCTGAAATTACTCAACTCATTTCTCCTGCAAACTTTCCTGCAGTGTTACTGCGCGGTCCTCGCGGCTGGCTCCAGGTCGGTCTTTGCTGAGCCCTAGGTAACACATCCAGCTGCTTGCCATTCCCACTCTGTTCCCTCCACCTCATCAAGCGTGACAGATCCTGACGCGTGAGAGACACCTACACATAACAGATCCCCAAACACAACAGATCACTAGGTGTGAAAGACCACCTAATGTGGCAGATCCCCACACCCGAGGGCTCCCCACACCCAGCCTCTGCCCTGGTCCCGGCTCTGTCTGCTTCCCTCCGTGACCCTGCTGGCTGCTGCTTCGGCTGCACCTAGCCCCTGGCGGAGTCCCTGGCCTAGACACTGCGGTCATGCAGCCCATAGCCCTCCCAGGCCCAGGCAACCCCTGCCTCCCTCAGCACCGCCTTGCTCTCCTGGGGCCCCAGCCATGTCCAAGGACATGGAGCAGGCACCACCGATGCCCTGGATCCCCTTCTGTGCCTTGCAGGCAGCCTGTGCCACTCAGGCCCCCAGGGCAGAGGCGTGGTGGGGTGGTCACTGCACGCCAGCTCCATCAGGGCGGAGATGCAGCCCACACCAGGCAGGGCCTGGCACAGGCGCCCAGCGGGCACTTCTGGGATGGTGGGGCAAAATTCTGGACTCATGAAAGACAGGATGAGGAAAATGTGACCAAGTGGTCCCTCAAAATGATCTCAAGGAAATGATCACACTAGTCAGCGAGACACAAGCCAGAGCATTTCCATAGCACAGCCCAGCATGACCTTGGAAAGGACCCTCTAAGAGACAGCAGCCCAGTGTTCAGCATAGAAAACTGTTCAAGCAAGTTTTGGTGGAGCTACGCTGTGGAAATGATGATGCCATTAAAAATGGAATGATAGACTTGCTTTGACTTGGACTGGTGCTGACTCAATGTCACTTATTTAAATCAAAACCATAGTCACAGGCAAAACTACATATTCTCAAGTACTAACACTTATCTGAGGACATATATTAAATGCCATAAGCTGGAGACAGCAGATGGAAGATCAAAGAGAAAATAAAAAATGCACCCCCACTTCCCACAAGATATCTGGGCATGTCCCAGCACACTGGGAGGCTAAGGCAGGAGGATCACCAGATCGAGCTCATCCTGGCTAGCTCAATGACTTAGCAAGGTCTTGTTAAAACCAAGTCGGGGGAGAGGTTGGGATGTAGCTCAATGTGAAGCTCTAGGTTCAGTCCAAGTTCAGAAAACAACAATTACAACAACAAAAATACAAGGAGCTTTTTATATAAACAACAACGATGGTGTGCTGTGAACTGAGTGATATGATTAACCTAAGTGTGTGCTTGGGACCCCAAAAAGAAAGAAAAAGAAGAGGATGTTGCAATAAACTTCCAAGTAGGAAACCAGATCACAAAATGGAATGAGGCACACACGGTGTCACCTTGCTGTTACTTCATGCCCACATGCAAGCTCGTGTGTACAGGAAGCTTGTCCAGTGGGTAGTTTATACCGCAACCCTAGTGGCTGTGATTACTGGTGGTGTAATGCTAACATCTTTCTGTCTCCTCCACTGTCTTCCTGCACTTTTCTTGTGAGCATGTATAACATTTATAATCAGGAAAGATACACGGAAACAACTTCTATTCCAAAAACAAGCAGTGTCTATGGTCTACACTCTGGCGTGCAAATCCTAGAAGAAAGGCTCTTGGGTGCTGATCCATGAGCGCTGCCTCCTTTCCTTTTCCAATCAGTTCAGAGCACTATTTTAGGACCCACTTGTGGGCCAGAGCCCTCTGGTTTTGTGGCTGTTCTCTCAGGTCTGAATGAAGAGCTAATTACGGTGGAGCGGGGAGAAGCCAGCTTGTCCTGTCTGCTCTCTGCAAAAGCACTGTGTGGAGCACAGCGCTGCAGTCAGACCCCGGGTCAGAGTCTGCTGTCGGTAGAAACTTCTGTTACCCTGTTTTGGCATTGATGGAACTGATGATAACAGTGCCAACGCCATCCCGCTATTGCAAAACCCAAGTAAGACGGAAGAGAGGAAAGAGCTTTGTAAACGCTAAAGCACCATCTGAGGCTTATTACAACAATTGAAATTCAAATTCAAAGATGCAAAATTCCAAGATAGATGACTCTGTAGATCATCAGTTCTGGGTGCGAAAGCCTGGGTCCTCTAGTAGAACTGGAAAGGGAACTCCCCCAAAGACAAAAGCAAGGTCCAAGGAGGCTTTGGAGCAGTAACCTCTCTGGGACGGCTTTACCCACCTGTTTTTCAGGAAATGAGAAAATGAAAGTCCTCCATTTTAGGAGCTCAACTTAGAACTGTCCACAAAAGCAGCTGATACTCTCCAGAAGTTTTCCAGGGCTCTCCCAAAGGCCTGCATGGGTTTTTTTGTGCTTTGATAGCAGCATGGGCCCATATCTTTCCTTAAATCTCCAGAGCTAGGTTCAGTTCCAGCGCTGCTGATGTTTTCCTGTGATTCTCCCAGATAATCCTGATAAACTTTAGTTCTCTGCATATAGGCTCAGTGAATGTTTTTGCCTCACCTAGTTGGTCAAGACATTCCAAGAAAACAAAAGACAGAGGCAGTCTGTAGATTGTTTCTAGCTCTTAATCTAGTGCATTTTCCATGACAGGTCAGGAAAGATAACAACACCCAGACAGAAAGGAGTGGGCTTTGTTGGGGAAGAATAAAAGTAGGGAATAGATTTCCACTCCTAGTGGCAAGGAGGAAAGGCGCCTATTGACGATCACCTGCAAGAGGTTCACAAAGAAAAATTCGAAGAAGGGAGCCCTGTGGAAGGAGACGCGTGGCCAGATGTCCCTTCCTGGGGTCTGGGAGACCACGGGTTGGGTGAGGGGGCAGGGCATGTTTCCTGCTAGGTCCCTGCAGGACACTGCCCTGCTCTGATAAGGTTCCTTTGATGTATGTCCAGCTCTGAATGTGGCTCACCCTGTCCTTGCTGAGCCTTTGTGAAGCATCCAGCAAGGCCCGGAACAAAGCACTTTTTTGTGGTCCATGAAAAATGTCTTGGTTAAAAGGGATGATGCCAAGGCTGGGAGGACTAAAATTAGACCTTCCGGTTGCACTGGGCTTGGCAGCCCACTGTGCAGGCTGCTCACATGGCTCCCTCCACCTGCTCCCCAGGGCGAGGACCTTCCCAGCGCACAGGTAACAGGTGCTGAGAGAGGGACATGTGGCTTTCTCTGGCACCCTGTGGAGATGACAAATGCTTCTGGGCCCATGGCACTGCCACTTAGAGCACTATGTTGAGTAATACTTGGTTTGACAGGATATGTTTCGACACAGCTAATTTGCAGATTAAGATGAAACCATATTGCTTCTTCCCATTAATTTAACACCCTCCCATGGTGAAGCCAAGGAAAACTTAGGACAACAGAACCCTGAATTTGAACGGTATTTACTTTTTCTAAGACCTTTCATCTTTGCTTACATAGCCACTGCCGAATGTGAGCTCGGGGGCTCAGTGCTGTGGGGAAGTGTCACCTATGGGAAGGACAGACCTCGGTGCTAAACCTGTGCGGTGAGCTCCACATCCTGCTTCTACTAGCTGTTCCTCCGGGAAAGTTGCTGAGCCTGTCTTATCTTGTTCATGCAACAGGAAATTGCTGTACATTAAGAACTATACCCAAATATTAAATGGAGTAGAAAATCTATATGGCTTACCTTCTAGCAGAAAAAACAACAGTTCATATAATCAATTACGATATTGCACTGATGGTCTCATTTCATCTTTATAGCAATCTCATGAAATAGGTACCTTTATGTCTGTATTTTACAATTGAGATAACATAGAAAATTTAAGAAACTTGCCCAAGATCACATAGCAAGACAACAATTCTGGAAATCAGAACCCCAGCAGGCTCCCTGTGCCAATGTCAGACTCCCTCACTCTGCTTCCCTGCCCAGATGCTGCCTTTCTTGTGCACTCCTCCCCACAGCAAGACAAAGCCAAGGGGCACCGAGGTCATCTGTCATCTCATGAATGCCTGCTTCCAGCCCAGGGCAAAGGCAAGGGACACAAAACAACAGCAGCAACTGAAAGAACAAGGACTGTTTAGCCTGCAGAAGCAAAGACTCAAGAGAGGAAATTTGAGCTTTCCTCAAATAAATCCAAGATTTACTGGAATAAAAATAGACCTATAGATCCGCATAACAGAATGAAGTCTCAGAATAGACTCAGCTCTACATAATAACTTAATATATGATCAAGCATGCGTTCCAGAACAAGAGGAAAAGAAAATATAATTATAGGTAATATCATCACCCCTTGATGGCAATTTGATAAAAAGAGTAACTTAGAACCATGCTATATATACATATTTAGGAAAAATTACATTTATAATAAAGACAGTTATAGACAGATTACAATATTAAATGTCAGTATAAAAATTAAATCAAAGACAACAGTTAGAAACTGAAATTATGACATAAAAATGTTAAGACCTCTACCTGTGCATATATATTATATATATATTATATATAATATATATATTATATATATAATATTAATTTTAAGGAAACCACTAGAATGAGAAGAGATGAATGATCAAAGGATATGTAGGTAATTCATACCAGAGGAAACACAAATAGCAAACAAACCAAGAGAGAATACTTATTTAACCAATTTATTAAGGCTGAAATAGAATTTCTAAGCCTAAAAGTAAAGGTAGGGTAGAAACTATAACAGATAAGACTGGGACATACAAGCAAGTAAAGATTCAAAATTGAGGATATCTGAATAACCAGGAAAAATACAAGTAATGACATGGGAACATATTCATAGCATATTTATGTTTTTAAAGTACTAAGGGTGCTTAAAAATAAAGGGGAAGAGGGTTTTAATAGTGAGCTGGACAAAGGACATGAACAGACTATAAATAAAAGATGAAATACCAATGGCAAAATGATGCAGTATAGTAAAAGTGTACAGTACAAACTACTAGAAAATGTCAGAAATCAAGCAGCATCAGATATCAACACTTGGAATTCTAGAAGATGGTATCTTATCTATGTAGGGACATATTTATCATGGCTTAATTTAATAATAATAATGTTATGACTGATAAATTGTGTCAACTTGAGAAGTTTATAAGTTTAACAGCGATTCAGCAGGGAGCCAGGGTCCTTACTTTGTGAATACCCTCACCCTGTGCAAGAGGAGGGCACAGAGATTTTGTGAGTGCTACATCCACCTTGGATTGGGGGTGGTGGTGGCCTGTGTACAATATAAGGGAAGAGAAGAGGTTTTCTTGCCCCCCTTTTGCTCTGGCTGCTTTCACTGGCTGATACCATGAAGTGTTGCCCCAGATCCATGCCACCCTGCCTTAGAGCCAGCTGATTATGGACTAAATCCTCCATAAACTATGTGCTAAATAAGCTTTTCCTCCCTTCATTTTGGGTGTCAGGTATTTTGTTCTAGCAATGATAAAAAGTAGCCAAGATAAAATTTGGTACTAGGAGTGGGGATGTTGCTATGATTATACCTGACCATGTGGTTGAAGAGCCTTTGAGAACGGCTTATGGAAAGAGTTTGGAAAGGTTCAGAGATGTTGCCTGAAGAGCTGGAACACCTTAGGCTGTTCTATATAGGAGAATCTAGTTAGAGGTCAGAAGACCAGAAGGTTAATAGAATTCTTGTTGGTGAAGACAAGGCTCAAGGGTTTCTGCTGGAAAGGACTGCACTGGATACTGAACTCTGAATTATGACTTGACAGAAAGTTTGTCTGTATTTTGCTTATTTCCAGAGGCTTTGCCTGACACTATGATTAAGGGCAGTGGACTAGTAATCTGGCAGAAGAAATTTCAGGGCAGTTGAATGTTGAGACTATGACATGGCTACTATTGGGGACTTTTAATCAGATTTATGTCGCAAATTAAGAGCAAAGAGCCCAGCAGGATGATTTAAAACATTGTCAGTTTGGCCAGAAAGGAAGTTCCAATAAAGTCGTGGACTGCAAAGGTAGAGCTGAAGAAATCTTGATTGCTGAAAAGGAATATGAGAATAAAAAAAGACAGCCTGAAGGCATCACAAAAACCAGCAAGTTTCTAACCCTTGCAACCTCAAAACTGCAAAAGCAAAAGACTGTTTTGAGGTGAAAGTTGCAGAGCACCATGTTCCAAAATGGCACCAGCCGCACCATGTTCCAGACTGGTGGTGGCATTGAAAATTTGTTTGTTAGAATTGGATTCAGTGTGCCCAAAGACCCAGGCACTTGAACCCTACAACCAAAGGAGAAGAAAGCCTGGCTACTGCTTCAGCTGGCAGCAGACCTTGGCATCATGTACATGGCACTGGTGCATACAGAATGCAGGGGTTCTGAGGTTAAAAAGGCTTCCACTCCAATTTCAGTGGCTAAGTAATGTGCCTGAGAGGGCCATACATAAAGCTGTGAGTGTGTAGCTGAAGGTGCAGTGGATACCTCAAAAGTTTGGAAAATTCAGAAACATGGACCATCTAAGGAAAACTGCAGTGGCCCTGAAGCAAGGCCAGCAGATCGCTGTAGCTGTTGGTTTCAAAAAGGAGCCTAAAGAGAATTCTTTCTGTGGTCTGTTGGCCATTTCAGAACTTTGGAAATAGAATGGTCAATTCATCAGAAAGAAATAGCAGGTGAGTATGGCAGACTTTTGGCGGCCCGAAGGAGAGAGACCCTGGCACCTCAGGACCTGCACCATGCGGTTGACTAGGGGTACCGGGAGAACAAGGAGCTCTTCCCCTCTCTGGGGCATGGCTGAGAGTGTGGCAGACTTTTGGCTGCCTGAAGGAGAGAGACCCTGGTGCCTCGGGACCTGCACCATGCGGTTGACTCGGGGTGCCGAGAGAACAAGGAGCTCCTCCCCTCTCTGGGGGCAGCTGAGAGTGTGGCAGACTTTTGGCTGCCTGAAGAGACCCTGACACGTAGGGGCCTGCACCATGCGGTTGACTCGGGGTGCCAGGAGAACAAGGAACTCCCCCTCTCTCTGGGGGGCGGCTGAGAGTGGCCGACTTTCGGCAGCCCAAAGGAGAGAGACCCTCGCGTGTCGGGACCTGCACAGTGCAGTTGACCTGGGGTGCTGGGAGAACAAGGAGCTCCTCCCCTCTCTGGGGGGCAGCTGAGAGTGGGGCCGACTTTTGGCAGACCGAAGGAGAGAGACCCTGGCGAGTCGGGACCTGCACTGTGTGGTTGATTTGGGGTGCCAGGAGAACAAGGAACTCTTCCCATCTCTGGGGGGGGCGACTGTGATCCTGCCTGCGAGTGGGCTGAGAAGCAGACATCTCATGTCATCCTGTCCCCCATGCCGTGTACCCTCTCTCCCTCCCCGCTGCCTAGCAAGTGGGAGCTAGTGAACTACACATCTTGTGAAAAGATTGGCTATATTATTTAGTATGAGGTCTCCATATGCAAAGATAAGGACAACCATTTGGAAGAAAACAAGAGACTATGACAGACTGAAGATCTCTGGTTGTCTAGCTTTGAAATTTATGCTTTCTTATGTCCCATTCTGTTCTGTTTTGTTGTGTTTAATTTTACTCCCTTTTAAAATAAAATTGAAAAAAATTAAAAAAAAAAAAAAAAGAAAGAAAACTGCAAGAAGAAAGCAAAGCAGGCCTAAGAGAGTAGCTATGGGAGCTACACCTACCAGAAGTGCTATAGGGGTGAAGTCACACAAGCCCTTTGGAGCTCACAATTTGCCACAGATTGCTTCAGATGCTGGATGTGCAACTACAGGACTTAATGTTTGCCCTGCTGGATTTTGGACATGCTTTTGTCCGAATCCTTTGTACTCTGTTTGTAACTTTTGGAATGGGAATGTTTACCTTGTGTCTTGCATTCTGGAAGTGTTTAACTTTGTTTTCACTTGTACAGGGGGTTGTAGCTAACAGTTTGCCTTGCATTTTGGAGACTTGGGAGTTGGACTTTTCAGCAATGCTAAAACAGTTAGGACTTTGGTAACTCTTGGAGATGGACTATATGTCTTTTATATAAAGGAAGTGCATGAGTCTCTGGGCAGCCAAGGACAAAATGTTATGATTCTAATGTAATATAATATAATGTAGATAAACTTAATGTTTGTTCTTCATAGGAGCTCCAGTCTTCACCTTCAGCTTGGACGTCATCTCTTGGCTTCTGGCATGGACTGTTTGGCTTCCACCTGGGACTCTTCAGCAGTCGTCGTAGACTCTTCAGCCTTCCATTTTAGATTCTTCAGTGTTCTATTGCAGACCTATCAGCCTCCTGATACGGACTGGACTGGACTCTTCAGGCTCCAGTGTGCAGACACCCTCTGAACACTCCCCCATCGGACTCCCTAGTTGACCATTGTAAGCCAATTTTGTAATTTCTTATACATTTGTATGCCTTGTGTTATATCTGTTTCTCTAGCAAACCCTGACTGATACAAGTAGCAACCATGGAATTATAACTATTAGAGAAATGGGTTATAAATTATGGAACTCACTGAAATAAAAAAAATGATTACAATGTTGAAACATGGCAAATTGGGATATACTAAGTGGAAAAAGCACAAATACAAGACTAAAGCACTCTATGATTATATTTACTGCAAAGATAGTCAAGTGTTTTCCTTGCTCCCTCCTTATGAATGTGTAAAGTGCAGACTCTGCAAAAACCAGGCTATGTATCAGAACATGGAAATGAAAAAGAATGTACTTATTCACTGTGAAGATCAGTGACCAAATGAGACAAATAATGTTCTGTAAAATTAATTACAAGTTACACAATGGAATGCTAAACTCATGGTATAATATATTTGATTCTGTAATAGCAAATGGATGTTAATGCTGAGTGGGGTCCTATAGGTTGCCATGAGATAGCTTGAAAGGATCTTTGTGAGATGTAATTAACCTTTTCTATTACCAAGCTGAGAAGGTGGGGCACAGTGAGGAGTAAACAGTTGATGTCAGGGGAAAATACCTGGGTAAAGAACCAGATTTCCTAATTGCTAGCTTCATGTTCTTTCCTTTATTTTCTAGACTGTTTTAAAGAATGGACCTTCAAAGTCCCCAGAAGTCAGAAGTCTTTTATAGTTCTCCTATGATAGGCACTCTCTCTTTTTTTAAATCTTCTCATGATTTTACAACTTGAGTCCCTGGAGAGGACCAGCAACTAGCCTGCATTTCCTCCTCCATGTCCCATCTCTGTTCTTTCTTGTTTTAGAGAGGAGCTTTTCAGTCTTCAGCACTCTCTTTCAAAAGTGGGCTAGTGACATTTATTGAGATAACAAAGTCTTCCAAAAGTGACAAGGCTCTTTCCTTTTCTTCGTCTAACCCAAAGAGCAACTGTCATAGCACAAGACATGAATGGACTGATAAAAATCAAGCAAATGAAAATGCACAGTCATTCCAGCTGAGCCAGTAATTGGCAAGAGACCATGGGGGACATATTTGGTTCTATTCAATGCACAACTTTATGGGACTGTGGTCATGTGGCACATAATGGAGTCTGGGTTACAACTGGCTACATCCATAACAATGATCCCATCTGATTACAAGGAGACTGAAACATTCCTGTTAGCCAGTGACATCCCAGCCATCCCACACACTGTGTCATAGTACAAGGTATTATTCCTGTGTGTGATAATGATGGCTTAAACCTGTGTGGTCAGTGAAGTAAAACTATAGCACCTATGATGACGTCCATCACATAATGCTTGATGGTGGTATCACATAACTGTGTCATTGCTGAGTGTATTTATTGTATTATATTTCTAATTGATATTTTATAGTGCAAAACATGCCCGCATGGTGAGCCAGCAGCAGCCTCACAGATCTCACATTCACTGTGTCTCTTGTGGAGCCAAGTAGTCCAGTGCAGTGCTAAACCACACATCCGGGTTTGTGTAAGTGCGATCCAGGATGCCCACCGCTGGAGTACTTCAGGGCCAGTAAGGAGAAACAGGCTTAGAGGAGTAGCTGGCTTTGTCCAAGAGCTTGGAAAATACCTGGGGCAGGTGAGAATCCTGAGGCTCAACTCCCAACACCAAAGCTAATGTTCTCTTCAAATGCAGCTTCTACCGAGTCAATCAACAGAAACGTGCAGATGTTGGAAGAAATAATCCATTCATCTCGTGAAGCATAAAGTAAAGGAGGACACCATGGGAAGGACCTTGTCTGTGTCTCAGAGACTTGGGGGAAAAGCCAGGACTTTGCCACTCAAGTAAGAAATTTAGGGGTCCACAGAGGCTGCTCCATGCCTTGTCTGCAGTTCTAACTAGCTAGAAATCCCATCATTTCTAACCATGAATTCATCTTCTGCTTGCCACCTTTTTGACTGTATCTTATGTTATACATTCCTTCTTTTGCAATACTATCTAATTAGTCTTCCTGTCTGCAGTCTCCATCCTTCAATCGTAGTCTTAACATTTCCAGCACAGTAACCTGACTGCAATAAATGTCTGAGCATTTCAGGGTTCTGGTGGGACTTTGGCCATGAACTCATCGCTACCCCTTGTGCACACCCCGTCTGTCTCACATTCACACCAAACTGCCATTTTCTTTCAATATTTTACCAGGCCTCCCTTCGCACAGTAGGCATCTGTTGATGGACAAACTTACGAACAAATGAGATTTAATAAAGACACTTCACAATTGCGCTGGTATCTTTACTAATTCATCTCCTTTGCTCTAAGTTCCTTGAGGATGAGTATTGTGTCTCTGTGTTGTTCACCATAGTATGTCCAGTATTTAACAGGTGAGTGACTATGTAAGTGGACAGATGACTGAGTAAACAGTTGTAATAGATTTATACGCTGTTTTGGAAGGCCAGAGATGTCCAAACATGTTTGTGCGAATTAAGGAAATGTCCCACAAGAAGTGGCCTTTGTCATGGAGAATAGGGACTGTCAGGAGAAAAGAGAGACAGGAGGTGTGGAAGATCACGGCACATTTAGGGATCTGGGAGTTGCAAAGCATGGCTGGAAAGAGCAAGACGGGCAGGTAACTTAATGGATTACATTCAAATCACAGCATTTTCACCATCTGTGTGACCCTGATCAGGCTACTACAAGCCCGTCAACTTCCATTCCTCATCTTACGAGAAACCATTAAGGTTAAGCATCCAGTCCCCTGGGCGAGTATTAAGTACTGTGTGGCAGGTAACAGGCAGATCTTCCAAGGGTCTCCTTCCTCTTCTCTTTCCCAGTGTTCAGTGTTCAGTTTGGCACAAGTGTTTCAGGCTATTCCAACCCCTGTGTATCAGTAAGGGCCCCTTTCAGATCTAAGCCTGCAATGTTCTCTGGACGGTCTGTTCCTATCTGCATATTTCATGTATCTGACCGCATGCATGCATGGCTCCAACTTAAGAAAAAAACAAAGACCGATGGGACACGAAGGGACTCATCTGCTGGTTGGCATCTTAAGTTTTCACTCATTTACATTGTCCCCTTCTTACTTTTCCATACGGCCATTATGAACACAGTTTGAGAGTAAAATGATTATGATTATTTTCAACAGGACAATAAGTTTTATACAGGACTATCATAAGAAAATTGGGGTGTATGCTTACCCCTCTTTCTACCTTCACATCCTGTGACCCGCTCCCTGGTTACTATGCTTCAGTCATGCTGACATTGTGGCAGCTCCTACCATCCACGAGTCCTTCCTATACTAGCCCCATGCATAACAGCCCATGAGCTGCTCTTTCTCCATGGAAGGCCTTCTCCTGAGCTTCTTCACACTGGGTCCCAGCCTGGGCTCATTGTCAAGGTGTCGCCTGCCAGCAGTGAGCCTGTTTGAACTAATCTCCCCAGCACTCT
This sequence comes from Dolichotis patagonum, assembly GCA_004027295.1. Taxonomy (NCBI): domain Eukaryota; kingdom Metazoa; phylum Chordata; class Mammalia; order Rodentia; family Caviidae; genus Dolichotis; species Dolichotis patagonum. The sequence goes on along the minus strand of PVJX010002051.1, from coordinate 76,632 downwards.
CAGCGACTACTGACTCCATTACCTTACTTTGTGTTCCTCATAGTCCAATTTACACAGTGATTGTTATTCACTGTTTATTTTTGCAAGAATGTAAGCTCCAGGAGGACAGGATCTTCACCTGTTCTGTTCCCTGCTCTTTATCTAGAACTATCCTGGGACCAAGTAAGTGCTTAATAAATATTTGCTAAATGAGTATCTTCAATGTACAAAATTTAAAAAGCAAAATAAAAGATAGACAACAAGAAACAGGGAGATGGACTATTTGTAAATAATCAGGGGCTCTAGAGCTGGATGCAGTGGGAGAGAAGGGAAATAAAAAATAATTAAAATGTGTACATGTACCAACATGCCATGCTGAATGTAATCATTATGTATTGCAAGCATATATTAATAAAGATTTAAGTTAAAAAGAGTATTTTAACTTTCTATGTTTTAAAAATGTTTGTGACAATATTTGATAGTTACTATGTGAATGTGCTCAATGCAAAGAATTTGTCTCTGTCAAACTGGTTAAAAGAGGCATCAGCTCTAAATTCCACTGGTTACTTTGTTTACTCATGAGCTCAAATGGGGTATGCAACATTCAAAAGGGTTTCTAAACTACTATCAACTTCAAGGAAGACCTAACATAGTCTTAAATCATGTGAGGAGTTATCATGTTGTTTAGGTAATTATTATTCACTGCCTTAGGTCTGAGCAAGATAGTATCTGGTCCCAGGAGTAAAGTACAGTTCAGGTTACAAAGACCCAAGCACTGCTCAAGCACATGCTGTTGTACTCTGGGTATTTTTAGATTATAAATCAGTTAACTTCTCTGTTATTTCAATTTCTTTCTTAGCTCTTTCAGATTGCATTAGGAATTTTTTAAATCAACAAGTTTGATAATGAAAATCACTAGTTCATTTTAAATAAATTACAGTGCCATTTCAGACCATTAATTAGCCTTTCTAAGGCCTGCTTCATTATCTACAAAATTCAGATACTATCACTCCAAGAGCTTTTGTAAAAATAAGGCTAATGTAAGTAAAAACCTAGTGCAGTAGCTTTTGTAACAGATGCTTGATGAATAGCGAAATGGAGACAGAGAGAGCACATGAGCTCTCTGTGCAGCTGTGGTTGGGTTTGGTTCTGGCAGCACTTTCCTAACCTAGCAGGAGGCTCTCAACAGAAACCTGAACACTCAGCTCCAGTACAACCATGTATAGAAAATGTTGAGCAGAAGCAGGGGCCTGTGGGCAGGTGAGAAGATTCCTCAGATGCCTCAGCCCCATCCCAGGAGGGACGACCTGAGGAGGCCCACTGACAGGACAGAGACCAGCAAGGAGGGACCAGCAGAGTCAGCAAGGAACCCAGCCAAGGCCGGGGCTCCAGAGAGTCAACCAACAGAGCCCTCACTAGACCCACTGGGTTTCCTTGTTCAGGAATAAGATACTCATACCTCTCTAAAGAATGTCTTTGTTCTGTTTGTGCAGATAATTTCAGTTCAGCATAGTCATTTTTGAGGGCAATAAAAAGCCCTACAGGGAGTCCCTGAGTCAGCTGCTCAGGCTCCCTCCTAGGTTAATGGGCAGGGGGGTGGTGGTGGTGGTGGTTCTGCTTTTGCTCACTCCTCTTTTGACTCTGCCTTGTAACTCCTTCTGGGGAGAGAGAAGAACCCAACAGCCACAGTAACAAAGAGCAACTACTTTTACAACCTCATTGGATTTAACTGATCTAATGGAGAAAAGTTTAAAGTTACTGCCAGTTTATAGATAATTCATACTGGTTAAAAAGTCCTGATGTCAGATATGGTAAACCTGGTGTTAATGGCTATGTTTGGGCTTTCAACTCTTCTGTGATGTGTCTAAAGTCCACTAAATTGGGCTGGGGATTTAGCTCAACAGCTTAAGCACCTACCTAGCAAGTGTGAGGTCCTGAGTTCAATCCCCGGTGGGGGGAAAAAAAAAATTATGGTGTTAAAGTCCACTAAATCAAGCAACTTGCGTGCTTCCTGGAATGTGTATTTGTTCAGGCATGGCATATACTGCTATGGAGCAATAGGTCTTCAGATAATGAATGATTTTCTGAAGCATTGCAACTCAGTGCAGTTTTGTTAATCTCTTCTTCTTCAACATTCATGTAATATCTGTAATCAGTGGGTAAAAAGCAAAGTAAAACCCTGAAAATTTGTTCCTTTATGGATAAAGTCCTCTTTCCAAAATATAGTTTCTCCTAGTATGAAAAGTGAAGTGAGTACGCAGAGGCTGGTCACTGCCCCACACTTTGTAAAGAAAGTTACCTGTCTGACGTTCCTGTCAGGGATTTGCCTGGGACTTCCGGGCCAGACCAAAAAGAGATCCACCACCAAACATTTCCAAAAAAAAAAAAAAAAAAAAAAAAAAAAGATTTAGAAACAAATTGGGACCCTGAGTGGGAATGTCTACTTGGCTACAGTCTACATTTGTATTCCTTACCAAATGAAAGTGAGAAATAGCAAATTGGAAGATCATTCTCATGAATTTATTTAGACTGGAACACAGCACAATAAAAGATGGAAAGTGTAAAAGAGAAATTAAGACACAAGAAGGCTAACACAAGAAACTCCAATATACATCTATTAAAAGCTCCAACAGGAGAGAAGAGAGAGTAGGAGAGAAAGCAAGCTTCAAAGATTTTCAGATTTGAGAAATTCAAGATAAAAATTTTCACCTTTCAAGAGTAGGAGAAAGAAAAGAAAGAAAATCCACCCTGGATTTATGGTGGTGAAATGAAAGAACAACAAAGTTGAAGACAACTGTGTTAAAACAAGAAAGAAAACACCAGTGATCTCAAGGGAAGAGCAACTCATCTACATCTGATCTTCTAAGAGGGAGCAAATGATGGAGGCAACGCCGAGGGCCTAAGAGAAGCACTGCCAACTCAGAGTACATCCCAGGAAAATCCATTCAGAATGAGAGCAAGACAAAGGCACTCCAGAAACACCAACATCAGAAGCAGCACTCACTGTGGACCCCACCGGAAATGGCTGAGAAGAGCAGGAGAACAGCACACTGGGGTGGAGCTGTGCACCTAGAGGCAGGGAGGACCAAGTGCAGGTCATAACAAGGAGGCACAATATGCACTAAAGAAAAATGACGTGGCTAATAGGGGATATTTTGGAATTAAAAGATTCAAGATCTTTTTCTTGTTTAGGACACAACTAAAGATGTTAATTAACCATAACATTTGTTTAGTATACATATTAAAATATAAAACTATTATAATAATGAAAGTAAAATTTATAACTTCCAGGTAAGTAGAGGAAAGAAAATAAATACACTTTAATCCAAAAGAAAACAGAAAAGGAAGGAAAATGCTTAAAAACAAAAAATGCTAATAAATAGGAAACAAAATAATAATGTAGATATAATTCTAAATGATTAGTTATCCTGTACAATCCAGCTTTGTGCCATTTATCAGGGCCCCTCTAAAGAAAAGCACAGGCTAAATTAACTTGAAAAGAGCAGAAAGCATGAAAAGTTACCAGATGGAATCTAGCAGTCTATTTAAAATATCACTAGCATGTAGGGGTTATCTTTGGAATGCAAAGATGGTACATGACAAATCCATTATTGGTATTGACCTCACTCATGGAAAATAAGAGGACAAATTAAAAAAAAAAAACTTGCCAGGGATTTAGCTCAGTGGCATAGTGCCTGCCTTGCAAGCATGGGGTCATGAGTTCGATCCCCGGTACCAAAAAAACAAAACAAAACAAAAACAAAAAACTTTTCACTAGAAAAACATTCAATAAAATCAACACCAATGATTACAAAGAAGAAAACCTGTTAGTAAATTAAAATCAGTAGAAATATCCTTATCTTGATAAGCCATTTATATCAAAACAAAGACAACAAAAGACTGTAATGATAACAATAGACAAAAAGAGACTATAACAAAATGACAATAAAACACAAGACTTATTTATATCAGGAACAAACATGTAAGTACCTAGGAATAAATCTCATAAAACTGCCAAAATGTAAGGTAAACTATAGGATTTCATTGAAAAACACTACATAAATAGAATGCTACGTAATCTTCTTTTCTTTTTTTTTTTTCCTTTTAATCTTTTTGAGACAGGATCCCACTATGCAGTTTGGGCTGGCTTTGAGCCCACTTTGTAGCCCATGCTAGCATTGAATTCACAATGATCCTCCTGCCTCAGCCTCCCAAGTGCTGGGATTATAGGCATGTGCCACCATGCCCACCCATAATCTTATTTCTTCTCATTAACATAAACACTCAAGCTAATTTTAACAAAGATCCCAAGTGTATTTTTCTTTCTTTCTCTTCTTCTTTTTTTGGTATCAAGACTCCAACTCAGGACTTGTGCTTACCAGGCAAGTGCTGTGCCACTGAGCTCTATCCTTGTCCCCCAAGTGTGCTTTCTGATTATACCGTATGGTTTAGATCTAAACTGTCACCCCGAGTCTCCTGGAACCCACTGATGAGCTTGTCCACTGAAGGCACTCTTTGGGCTGTTGGGAAGGGCCAGGCCGCTGGGGTGGGACCGGAAGTGTGCATCTGTCCCTGGCTCCCCTCCCACTCTCTGCTTTCTGCTGTTTGGGTTGGGTACCTCTCTTCTGCCAGTCTTCACTGTGCTGTCCCTGCCTTGCAGTCAGCTGGCTTTGCACTAAATCCACTAGAATCTGTAAGCCAAATAAACCTTTCCTCTTTTAATTTGTGGGCATAAGGTATTTTGTCTCACCGATAGGAGAGATGACTAATGAAATTATTTTAAAGTTCAAATGCAAAAGCCAGAGGTCAATAGCATTTACACCAAGTTTCAAGAAGATCAAGGGTTATACTCACCAAATATCTAAGCTTATTAAAAAGCATGTTATTTATGATAGTGTGGTATTGCTGTAAGAGTAGAAAAGGCCATACGATAGAAGAGAGAGCTAATATTTAGAAACTTTATGTTCGACTGGAGGAAAATGCATTCTGTGCAATTGTTTTAGGATAACTTACTGTCTGCAGGGCAAAAACAAAATTACATTTAACTTCATGTCAATCACAAAAATAGATAGATTGAAACCCAAACTAAACACAGTATGCACAAATAATAGTAATGGTTAATAAATCTGACCACCACAAAATTTAAACTTTGTTTCTAAGACAAAAACAATCATGAAGAAAGTTAAATGACAGGCAAAGAGAAGATATAGGTAATGTATGTACAAAAATTTTTATTTGGAATATATAAGGACTTTCAAATAGTGGATAAGAAAAACACGAATAATTCTATTGAAAAAATAGAGAAGGCCTATGAGTAAATCATTACAAAGAATTATCATAAAAAGTAAAAAAAAATAGAAGACTAAGATGAGTGTCGTGGTGCACACCTGTAATCACAGCACTCGGGAGGCTGAGGTAAGAGGGTAGACATAAGTTTGAGTCCAGCCTGGGCTACATAGTGAGTTCAAGACCACCCTGAATTACATGGTGAGATCCTGTGTGGTGGTCAACTTGTGACACCAGCTGAACTGAGTCAGCGTGGTGCTGGCTGTGAAGGCCCACCTGAGGATTGCTGCCAGCAGGGTAACAGGAGAACTGGAGGGGAAGATGGTGTGCTGTTGGTCCTCCTGGAGAAGCCAGTCATGCTGGCTTCCTCATATGAACTCAGCTGCCCTCCTCATCAGAGGAGCTTGGGACCTCACTGTCACTGAGGGTGGCTGTGGTACTTTTGCGGGGAGCTCTGGTCCTTACTTTGAGCATCACTGTCTCACTCCAGTGCAGAACCCTCAGCCTACTGGCACAGATCCTTCATGCCACTAGCACAGACTCTCTAGCTTCCACTGCTGACCTTGGGGCCCTCCCAGTACCGATCCATGAAGCAAACATGCAAGAGTCATGGGGCTCTAGGCCTCCAGCGGGACTCATGGGAAGTACTGTTATGGGCTCTATGTCTTCAGCTGGATTTCGGCAGTACAAAGCTGTGGGATTCAGGTCCCTTAGAGGGATTCTTTAGGTCTCCAGTGTGTGGCCAACCTCCTACACTCTTTTTTGCATTTGATTCTTTTGGTGAATATTTTAAAATAATCCCATAAATTATGTGTTCTGTATTAAATCCTTTCCTTTGCAAACCCTGACCATAACACCCTGTTTAAAAAAGGAAGGAAGGAAGAAAGAAAGAAAATACATACTTGTATAATTAGTTTGGTAAAAACTTAAAAACTAACATGGTGATACTAGCTGTTTGCAAAAATATAAAGAAATATGAATTTTTTTCTAATATTCTGCTGATGGGAACATAAACTAGTGTATTTTTTTTGGAGAAAAATTTGATAATATAGATGATCTCCATTGTACATTTGTTTGATATCAGTTTTTCATCTTTATTATAGTGTGAAATGATGTGGATTCAGTAAAAACCATACTTGCAATTTTGACCTTTCCCTGCCCTGGAAATATCTGGAGGATGTCTCTCGAGTTGCTGGGAAGTGGTAGGAAGCAGCAGCTTCCAGCCATCCAAGTGATCCCAGGGTAGGAGCCCACACTCCACAGGATGCTGTGCTGTCAGCAATTTCTAGATGCAGATAGCAAATTATGTTACTCAATACTTCATTATAAAGCAGGCTTTGTATTAGACAGTTTTGCCAAATTTATAGGCCACGTGAGTGTTCTGAGCATCTCTGAGGTATGCTAGATAAGCTAAGATATTCAGAAGGTTAGATATATTAAATACATTTTCAACTTACAATGGTTTCCTCTTACAATGGGCTTGTTCAAACATGATCTCATCATAAATTAAAGTGTCTAAGGTAGGAAAAGAGGCATATAAAATATGATCCAACAATCACATCATAACATATATACCTCACATATGTACAGAAGGGGAGAGGTGAAAAAAGTACACTGCAACTTTGAAATAGCAAAATAAGTAAATAACCTACATGTCCTTCAAACAGGGAGAAACTGATTCTCAAGTATAGACACATGATGAAATACTGTGTAGTAGTTAAAGGAAAAATATTATATGACTAAAAAGTGATTAAAATTGTTGTGAGGGAAACAAGTGGAGAATGACACATACAGAATGACGTCATTTACTTAAATATCAAAAACAGCCAAAATGACACTATATAGATACACACATTTAGTTAAAAAAAGGCATTCATGAAGAAATGCATGCCTACTTCAGTAGAATGGTTCTTCTGAGGAAGACTGAAAATGAAAGCAATTTCAGAACGTGAGAGGGCATTAATATTTGTTATTTCTGGGTAGTGTGCCAATAGATACTTACATTGTTCCCTGAATCTTTCTGCATGTGTCGGATTTTTAATGATAAAGTGTGTATTTTCTTTAATTGTACTTTGTGACTGCACCATGTTGAAGATATGAACCAGCCACCTTTGGTTTTGAATAATCGTCCTCTCCTCCACCTCTTATCATAGACAGTGCTCATGCCCAATTCAAAGGGAACATAGTGGAATACTAAAGAGAACATGGTACTGTAACTATTACGAAGTTTACTGACTTGAAGCATGGCCATTTTAAAAAATTTTTATTTTGAAGAGAATAAAACCAAATGAGAAAAAACAAAATAGAGTCAGTCAAAACAAAATGATGGACATAGCACATGACTTAACCCCAAAATGCAAGGTGATCTACAATGGTTACCATGATGTCTCTTGTTATTTTCAATAGAATTGCCCATATCATCAGGCACAATAAAATCGAACATAGCAATACAGAACAGAATCAATAAAAACAAAACATTGGAGACATTATAGGACTTCAAAAGAAGGTAATAGTCAAACCAGAATGGATATCATAGTAAATCTTATTGTCTTCAGAGTAGTTGCCTATACTCTCAGACTTGATATTATCAAATATAACAGATTTGAATAAAATCAGTCAAGACAAGACTGCAATCAAACAAAACAGATTCAAGTAAAATCAGTCAAAACAAGACAGTGAAAGCAATACAGGGCTTCAGCTTAAATTAATAGGAAATTAAAAATGGTTACTTTAGGCTTAGGGTTAGGTATCCTGCTATCTTTGGGATAGCTGTCCATGCCATCAAATCTAGTACAAGTAGACAAATTGGAACAGAATATAACCAAACTAAACAGAGCTATAAAAACAATAGGGGTTTCAAATCATGATACAAGATTAACAATGTTCTCTGCTTTTCCTTTTTAGACAATTCCTCCCCTTTCACTTTGACAGGGTGCATTGTACATTTTGTATCCCACTAACACCTTTAGTTTTTAGATTAGGGAGACAATCTGCTATTTACCTAAGTGGTTCTGAACCTTTTCACCCCTGAGCTTGGTCTCAAGTTGTATCCATTTACCTACAAGAGCCTTAAGGTTTTCCTTCCTTATAGCTGAGTAGTTCTCCACTGTATAAAAGTGTTATGTCTTCCCAACCAATCTGCAGCTGAAGGGCGAGCTACCCCTTCATTTTTCTGGTTCCCTGTCACATAGATCATTATTTTCTGACCTTTGACTTTTCAGTCCCTAAACCCTCTTTCAGGTTAATTATATTTCTTATAGAGCATCTTGATGGACTCTATCTCCTGATCCACTCTGCCTGTGTTTCTTTTTATTAGTGTATCGAGGCCATCCATGTTAGCAATTATGGCCAACCTTCTCTGCCTCATTTCTGCCATGCTATTTTTCTGTCATTTGTCCACTTTTCCTTTCCATTCCAATGTCTGCCCCATTCAGTGAGCCCCCTCTGCCACTATTCCTGAAGCCATGTACTTTTTTCTCTCTCTTTAGATTATCTTTCAGTACTTTTTGTAGGGTTGAATTGGTGAACATGAACTCCCCCAGTTCTGCTTTGTCATGGAAGCATCTTGTTTCTCCATTAATTTTGAGAGACAGTTTTGCAGGGTATGTCAATCTGGGTTGGAGGTTATTTTCTTTCAGGGCTTGGAATACTTCATTCCAAGTGCTTCTTCATTTGATGGTTTATGTAGAGAAGTCTGTCATGATTTTGATGGGTTTTCCTTTATAGGTGATCTGTTTCTTTTTGCTGACAGCTTTTAATATTCCATTTTTATGTTGAATTTCTGGGATCTTTGTTATATGTCTGGGTGTAGATCTATTTTGGTTGTAGGTGGCTGGAGTTCTGTATGCCTCATATATCTGAATATCATTTCCTTTTCCTACGTTTAGGAAGTTTTCTTTAATTATTTCTGTAAATAGCCTTTGTATTTCCTTTGTATTTATCCCTGCTTCTTCACTCACATTTTTTATTCTTAAATTATAGATTCTCTTGTCATCTTCTAGCCATTGTATTGTTACTTCCTGGTTCCTTGTTATTTTTAGTCTATCTTTCCTTTTGCAATCACAAGTGCAAACCTGTTTTCAAGGTTTGATAGTCTATCTTTAGCTTCTTTCAAGTAGTTTTGCAAGCTTTCAATGGAGTTTTTAATTTCCTGGTAATCTCTTTGAATCTGTTTCATGTATTCTAGATTTTTAAAAATATTCTTCATTGAAGGTTCCTCTCTTTTTTCTATGCTCCTCCATTCTTTCTTCTGTGTCTTCTTGAGAGGTGCTTAGCGTTCCTTTTATTATTTTTCTTATATCTTCTTTTACTTGTATTAGTATTTCTATTTTAAGTTCTTTTATAATTTCATGAAGATATTTCTTTATGTCACATGATGTTTCTTCAGAAACTGCAGGTGTGCAACCCCTGATCTCTTCTGTGTTTACCTCTCTTGGGCCAGTACTGCTTGGGTTGGAGGCTGGAGACTTCCTTTTGTTTCTTCCTCTTGTCATGTTTCTGGTTTCTTCTAGACAAGTGGATTGTGGGAGTCCCTAGCACTTCCTGTATTGGTTATATTTTCTCTGAAATATGCTGGCTAGGGATTGCTACCCTCCTCAGTCTGTTGGTGACCGCTGGAGTACAAGCGGGGGTGGGGCAGGCTAGTCCCTCCCTTCTGAGCTGGTCAAACACTGGGAATCTTCACCACATTAGTGTGTGCCACATGGTCAGGACTAGTTAGCGATAGCATCAGGGAAATCTCAGTCTTGGCTATTGGATCATGTACAGGGGTGGGACTCAGTCCAAGCAATTCTTACCAATCTGCTCTGTGCTAAGAGTGGCTGAATGAAGCTGGCTGCAGTTCTGGTTCTGGGCTTATCCTTCCCGACTCCAAAATGTCACCTGGCCAATTGCCCACTCTCACGGAAGGACTGAGTTCCCCACACTCACCATGAGCCAGTGTGGTTCTCTGGTCTGCTTCTCCTCTTTGTGACCGTGTCCTCCTGCCAAGGCCCCCGGGTTTGCCAACCCTCAACTTCACCATGACTGTGTGTCTTCAGATTGCAGTGGCGTTTCATACACAGTGGGACTGGCTCTGGTGAGAGCACTTCTGGCTATAGCCTTCTGTCTATGTTTTTCCTTTCTTTTCTTTCTTTTTTTTTCCACTTTAGTTTCTTCCTGGAGATAGTTTCTATCTCCTTCTGTCTTGTCTTCTCCAGGATGCTATATTCCAGCATCTGAACTGTTTCTCTCAGAGAGGCTTTTTACTTTGCTGCTTATTGATCCACCATCTTTCCAGCTCCCACACATGGCCATTTTAACTTTAGGAAAAGGTGCTTTCCACTGGTAATTCTTGAATGATGTCACTTTCATAGTATCACTTTCATAGTTAGTTAGTTTCCATAGTCTTACAGCTGGCTGTTACTACACTTGCACCTGCAGTGAGTACTTCCAAGCTACCTTCTTCCCATTGCAATACCTGTCTACTTGATTCACTCTGCTCCACTCCTGAACTGCTCTGAAGTGAGTAGTGCTCTTCAGTGCCTATGGTGTGCCTATCAGGGCATACAGCAAGTGTTTTTAAACAACTACTTAATAAAATTTCTATTTTCATATGTGAGTGGGTCTAACAAAATAAAATTTGTAAGACAGTGTTATGGTTTATATCTAGACATCCCTGAAAGCCTCATGTGCTCATAGGTGGGGTTCTAGGGAGACGATTGGTCATGGGAAGCCCACAGTGTGTTTAGCCATGACCTGCAGTTAGACCTGGGACCTGGTCAGAAGAAGTGGGTGGTGGTGGGGGCATTGCCTGAGAGGGTTTATCTCCTTCCTACTCCTCCCTCCTTTCTCTCTCTGCCACCCTGAGCAGCTGTCCTCCATTGTGCTGCCCTGATGCCAAGATAATCTGCCTTGAATTTGTTGGTGTCAGGTATTGTGTCCCAGCCAAAACTAAAGTAATTAAGGCAGTCAACTTGAAAATGTTGGTGTTTTAAAGTTCTCTTATCGTCTTCCAGCCTTTGTATTGTGAGTGCTTGTTTCTTTGTTATTTTTAAGAGATCTCTCCTTTCGCGATCACACGTTGCAAACCTATCTTCAAGTTTTGTTAATCTATCTCTCGTTTCTTTCAGGCAGTTTTCCCAGCTTTCGATGGAGTTTTTAATTTCCTGGTAATCTCTTTGAATCTGTTTCGTGTATTCTAGGTTTTTTAAAATATTCTTCATTGAATGTTTCTCTTTTTTGTGTGTGTTACTCTATTCTTCTGTCTGTGCCTTCTTGAGAGGTGCTTAGCATTTTTTATTAATCTTCTTATATCTTGTTTTACTTGTATTAATATTTCAATTTTGAGTTCATCTATAATGTCATTGAGATAGTTCTTTATGTCAGCTGATGCTATGTCCGATATTGCATGTTTGCTGCCCTCAGTCTCTTCCGTATTTACCTCTCCTGGACCAATATTACCAGGGTTGGGGGCAGGGGACTTTTTCTTATTTCTTTCTCATCATGTTTCTGGTTTCTTCCATACAGGTGTATAGTGGAGGTCCCAGCCCCTTTCTTTGTTGGTTATGATTTTTCTGAAGCATAATGGCTAGGGATTTCTGCCCTCTCCAGTTTGCTGTTGATCACTGAGGGGTAAGCAGGGGTGGTGTAGGTTGGCTTCTCCCCTCCGAGCCAGTCAACCATCAGGGGCCTTCACTACATTAGACTGTGCCACAGATGGAACCGGTTCAGCACAACTTTGGGGACAGTTTTGTTCCTGGCTATTGGGTCCTGGCCAGGGGCGTGACCCAGCCCAAGCAGATCCCACCAATCTGCTCTGGGCAGGGAGCAACCAACTGAAGTCACTGCCGTTCCTTGTTCAGGCCTGTCCTGCCCGATTCCAATGTTGTCCAGTGGGTCGCCCCTTTCCCGTGGGAGGGTCAAATTCCAGGCACTCACCACGGGTTAGTGCAGATCTCTACTCCAGCTCTGTTCTCCATTGGGCTTGCCAGCCCCGACTTCAGTGTGACTGTGGCTCTGGCAGCGAGAGTGCCGTGGCTGTGAACCTGAGCGGCTGGGATGGTAGTGCCGAGGGTTTGACTGTTTCCTTTCCCTTTAGTTTCTTCCTGGGTTGAGAGGATCCGTCTCCCTCTGTCTGGTCTGCTCCAGGATGTTTTATTCCGGTTTCTGAGCCGTTCCTCTCAGGGAGGCTCGGTATTTTGCTGCTTACTGATCCGCCATCTTTAGCTCTGCCCGCCCTGATCTTTGGATTATTAAGATTTTCTTGTTCAGAACTTTTATTTTATACCCCAAGAAATTGAAAGTTTGAAGAATGAAGTGACTTATTCAAGTTTATATAAACAAAAGCAAACTCAGGCTGGATGTGGTGGCACACACCTGTAATCTCAGCACTCTGGGAGGCTGAGGCAGGAGAATCCCAAGTACAAGCCCAGCCTGGCCAACTTGGAACCAACTGAGGCTGTCTCAAATAAAAAAATAAAAATAGAAAAAGCTGAGGATATATCTCAGTGTGAAGGCCTGGGCTCATTCCCCAGTACTGAAAAAAGATCAAACTCAGATCTGAAACAGATTAATTGTTTCTTGTTTATTTTTAAATTATGTTACCTCAACATCGTAACAGTGACCTCTGATAATATAGCATGTCATATTTTGTCATTTTTAATTGACATTAAATATTTTGTAAATATTAACAATATTTTATAAAACTGTCATTTTCTGAATCCAGGATAATTTTAGAGTCACAGATTTCCTTTCTTTTTGTACAAGGAACAACAAACAAGTCAGGGGGGAAGATTCAGAACCCTTAGTCATGAGCCATTTTCCATTCAGAATGAAATGGGAAAGTTCTCAAGGCATCAGCAGCCAAAGCACTCCAAGAAATTTCCTCAAGCTTCTTGGTCTATCAGTCCAAACTCTCCTCTCTCTCTCTCCTTCTATTTTGGAAAGGAACATTCATGAAAGACCTTGCGCTCGAGTGTGCTACAAACTTTCAAATGCATCATGTTAATCCATGCAGTTAATCTCAGGGTATAATTTTCGTTTTCCAGAGTGTAGACAGACAACTTGTTTGCCAAGTCTGGCCCTGCCCACGAAGCCACACTTCCTTTATGCATAGGAGACTGCTCTCTACTGAGACTCGGCCTGAGCTGGACAAACTGTTCACCACTGGATCCCGATTCAAATGCTCTAAAAATGCTTATGAGATTTAATGCTACCTGGACACTGAATGGCAGGAGGTAATCTTTTGCTGCATTGAGAGTACTATGGATATGTTTTAAAGTGTCCTTATAGATACATACTTAAATATAGGTGATATGATGATAGCGCAGTTAGACAAAGTGGCCTGCTGAGCAGGATAAGCGATGGGGAGGACGTGGAGCCGGCCACACTGCTCTGAGGAGGCACGCCTTCCACATGATGAAAACTCTGGAGAGGCCCAGGAGTCTGCTGGGTCTGAGGGAGGGAGGCCTCTTCACTCAGTAGCTGTGCGACCCGAGGCAAACTCCTTTCCTGTCTGAGGCCCAGGCACCCCGTCTAGGGATGAAGCCTGCTTTGAGAACACGTGGCCCTGCAGAGCTGGGCAGAGGACCGCAGTCTGCCCTGCCCCCCCGACCTTCGGGCTCTGGGAGTCAGAGCCAGCCCTTTCTCCCCTGTGAGCTTTGAGGTGTGACACACGATGGGGCGGCCGGGCAATGCTCGGAGAGCTTACCAACGCCGCCCCTGCCTCGCGGGCTCCCCGCGCCTGTTGCGCGGGCTCCGCAGCTGGTTCTCTGAAGGAGTCTTGCCGCCCTCCCCAGGAATCCCGTTTGGAGGCGAGCACCCACATGTGACAAGCGGGCAAAGATAACTTGGTTAGGTCGACTGGGGACTGCTTCCCACAGAAGGTCGTGACTTCGGTCATCCGCGCGTGGGCAGCTCCTGAGCCGCTCTATCCGCGGACCCCGCAGCGGCCCTGCTGCCCGCCCGCCCGCCTGAGTGCCCTCCAGGCCTGGCCAGGCCCTGCGGCACACGCCCGCCGCCGAGAGCGAAGGCCTGCTTACCTCCCCAGGCCTCTCCCGACTTGGCGGAGAGCCGGCTCATTTCCAAGGCTTCCCCGCTGCGGCAAACGCGCAGGCAGGACTCCCACGGGGTCTCCAGGCCTGGGCAGCTTGCTCCACTGAGTCCTACCCCACATGCAAAATTCCACGGAAGACACACAGTAAAACGCGGCTCTAACCTACAATATTCGTTGCTTTTCTCCCCAGATTATTTGGCTTCAGAATAAAGTTTCACTTTGCCTGGAAAGACCTGACTACGGTCACAGACTTGTCCTCCACGGCCAGCACTGGGGATGAGACAGGACAGGCAAGTTGTTTTAGTAGCTAGAACCTCTGTGGAACAGTCTGCACAAGATCCGCGTTTTGATTCTTGAATAACATTTTTTTTGTACAATTGAGGGTGAAGTCAAGTCTGAAGCTGCATGATAATGACAACTTTTGTAGATTTTAAAGGAAGAGGACAATGTGTCCTTGATCCCATGTTCGAAATGCACTTGAATTCCCAGAAAGAGGAGCAGGAAAGAGAGGAAGAAGGGGAAAAAGTCGGGGGGAAATGAAAAAGCTCTTAGAGGAGTTAAAGACACGAAGGCCCTTTTGGAAGTGTATGTGTGCACGGATGTGCATGTGTGTGAGGACAGGAACAAGTTTTTGGTTTAGTAGGAAAGAACTGTAGGGGAGGTGTATTTTCTTTATTGTAAAGGGTGGAGTAAAGAGTGAAGGAACTTTATAAAAGACACCTCCACACAGGCACACATGAAGGAGTGTCGGGGAGATACTTCCTATTCAGGAAGCTCAAAAGCACGGGACTGTTAGAGTGCAGTATCTAACCTTTCACAGAGGCAGGGCTCTGAAGTGTCTCACTGAAGCTCAGTGACAACTGAGACAGGATGAGGGCTGGGGACAAGGGTCGTGCTCCTTGGCCACACTGCACAGGGTCTGCACATAGCCTCAGAATGCACTCAGCAAGAAAGTAAAGATGTTTTTCTGGTTCCCTGGTCTGTTGCTCCTAATTACGTGGAAGCATTCCTTACTGGGTGATGGTAGAGTAAAAGGATGGAAAGAGTGTGCAGTTAAGAAGGGAGAGCAGAGGGAACTTGAGGTCTCAGTGCAGGCACTTCTTTCTTCCCCAAATTCTCTCTTGCAGGGAGCTGTTGCAATTTTTATCTCACTTCCTGAATTACTTCAACCTGTGTTTCCCATTAGGCATAAATTCCTTGGGGGTTGGGACAGTAGCTTATTTCATGTTCCACAGTGGCTACAGGTTCTTGGCACATTTATTCAATAAATATTTACTTCATCAGGTGGGTGAAGACCTGTTAACTGTCTGCTGGTTTTCAAAGCTCATTTTCTTATTTAGAAGTTCCATTAGGACTGCAGTGACTGCAGTGAGCAGAGTGGTTTATATATATATTTGATTTTCTGTTCATCAAAGTTGTAAAGTACTATAAAAACCAACGCTGAGGGTTAAAACACTAATTCAAGACCACAGAAATCTTAAACTGTGGACCCGGGCAACTTCACATAAATAAAAACGAGCTTGAAAATTCCTTTGTATACTTTCATTTCCTCTCATAGTTTTCCTTCAGCCAAATGAAATATGAAATATGAAATGAAACAAACAGTTTCCCCATTCGCAAACTAAAAGCGATGGGAGACTAAATGGATGCTTTTTATCTCACTCTGTGGAAAGAATATCTTTGTAATCAGTTAAAGAAAAGCTAACAATTTAGTATGAAGAGATTAATTTCACTGTTTAATTTCTTCCTGAAATTTCCCTTATGAGCAAGAAGCAAACACTAAATCACTTTTGTAAAACACTTGAACTTTTGGTATAAACAAAATTGATAGTTTTCCATTAACTCATAAAATCGAATGCCAAGAACTCCATCACATAGAAGTTGCTAATTGAAAGGCAGACTTGCACAACACTTTGGTACTTTAAAGCAAAATACTGCATTAATATGCATTTTAACTGAGTTGCTAATGCTTGGTGGTATTCAATTGTACATTCTACTCATAATTTAGGATTGGACTTCAAGAAACTAGAAATAAAGCAGGGTGCAGTGGCACACACCTGTCTCCAGACTGAGGAAGTCACAGGCAGGAGGACCACCAGGTCAAGTCCCATCTGGACAACTTAGCAAGACTCTGCTTTAAAAGAAAAAAAAATAAATGAAAAGGGTTGGGGATGAAACTTCGTGGTATAGCACGCCTGGGTTCAATTTATAGCTGACATGAAATGTCAGAAATAAGCATGTGAGTCAAAAATGAATACAATGCAAAACAGAGAATCCCGGAGCATCATAGTGTACTCTTTGTAAGATACCATTAATTGCAAAAATATTCTAAAATATAAAACACAGAAATATCAAGGTCTGGTTATTCACTTTAGAAATTTATTTATACATAGCTCTTCAAAAGTTCATAGTCTTTCAGAGCCTAAGAGATACTAAACAAGCCCCAAAGAAAAAAGAGAACATATTTAAGGTGACCAATTTCTATCTCAGAAAAGTTTTATATGAGTAAGAATTGAAAAAATAGGATTTGTTGATAGCTTTACAATAATTGCAAGTAAATTTAACACATTTCTTAACACTTTGCTTTTTATGAGCAATACTTCACAATGAAATATTTTTAATTAAAAGAGCTCTGCTTTCTATAAAAAGTTTAGCAATTACTGTACTAGCTGCACTGAGATGAGGGCCATTTGATGAATGTGAGTACTCCACGTCATAATAGTAATTTAGAACAAAAGGGAGTAGAATATTAACCTGGAAACAATCCAAGTTATCAAAAATACCATGCATTACTTTTAACAAAAGTAAACAGTTGGTTTTCCACAGCAGGTCATACACCATAGGACTGCCCCAAAGCAAGGTGGTGGAGAAACCCAGAGAAAAGCCCTTTCCAAGTCATGCAGATTATGAGACTTGTGTGCTTTATGTTAGCTGATAAGGTTATAGAACACCTCTATAGCTGATAAGGCTATAGAACACCTAGTACTTAGAGGTACGTTATCATTAAAATGTCAAACCTCCTTGAGAATTCTTCACTAATTTGTTATTCCATTTTTCTTTCACTCATTAAGGAGTTTCTAAAGCACCCCCAAGTCCTTATCTCAGTAAAGTTCTCAATGAATTAAGCTAGGAGCAACTCAAACTATTCTGATTCACCTAAGAGATTATAAGTCATCTTTACAAACTGTAATCAAGGAAGGCTGTGTTGTGGTTTCCTTGCAATGTGAACATGTTACAATAATTGAAATAATTCCATTACTTAAGATACCATCATCTAAGTAAATGGAGCATGCATTTGCTGTGGTCTACATTGCTATTTTCTCTGTGACTTAACAGTGTCAATTCTTGTAAATAGATAAAAGTAATTTTTCTTTTCACTCATTGAAAATAAAAGGTAGTATATACAAGTGATTTAAAGGGCATTCTTCTCTTAAAGGTACTAATAGAATGCTTTTGTATCTCTACTAAAAATCAATTATAAGATAAAGCATAGTCTAGCATTTTCTTTTAATAACATATTTAAAGCAATGTTAATGTTGAACATGGTGTTAGTAGACATGATTTAACTTTTAAATATAATTAACAAGGTTATATACAACTAGAACAGATAATTTAATTGATAAATATTGAGTTTCTGCTATAAAAGACATGCATTGTACAGATATTGTGGAAATGTGAAAAGAGTCATTTAAATTTTTGCCTTTGTAGATGGCTATGTCTTACTATAGATATGTCGTCAGGGTAAAAATTTTCCATAAATGCTATATATTTTTTTAATGTGCTGGAGGGATGCATTTGGTAAATTATATGGTTCCCACTATGTTCAACTATAGCAGAGAAAGAGATATTTTGATAGCTACTGTTAATGTCGGGTTGTCTTATTGTAAAGTGCTGTGTTGCTTATGTTGTTCTGTTTTGATATGTTTTGTTCTGCCCTCTTCTGTTTTATTCTCTTTAAAATAAAAAGAAATAAAAAAATTATATGGTTCCCTATCTAGCACATTTACTCTACTATGTGACTTAAACACTGGATATAGAAATAGTAATGATTCACTAGTTTACCTCTATATCATCTGACACTTTAGGAAAGTTGATGTTATTTTATACCTACTCTATGAGACGGATAGTGTTGGTTTCAACCATTTAGTCATTAGTTGAATGAGAGCTCTTCTGTAAAAACAACTTTCCTGTATTTCTAGACAATCACTGATTTAAGGAGCTTAAAATTACTCAGTAGAAAGAAAAATACCTTTAGAAGGACATTAAGATATTTCTGTCATCAATTAGGAAACACATGTTTGGTATTGATGTCATCATCCTATGAAATCCCTCAGGGAGTTCCTCCGCAATCTTAAGAATTCACACCTATCTGCAACCAGAATTGAGAAGCTGTAGTTGTTCTGGACAACATCCCAAGTGACATTCCTGGTCCTGTTGTCCAGTTACAGAAAGTCATTTGAGTACCAAAAATCAAAGTCAGGAACTTAGTAATTCAAAAACTCTGGGTCTCCACACAGGCTGCCTGGTGTTCAGAATAACCTGGAATGGGATGAAGACCAGGTAACACATACTTAGCTAACACATTTTTAGGAATAGAATCTAAGGCAGAATTCATCCCAGTTTGGTGAAACTTACTAAGAGGGGAGAAGTTAGATTATGTTGTTATCTGGTGAGGAGGCTGAGAAACTCATTTATCATCTGCTTCCTCAGTCTCAATAACTTCCAAGACTATTGAGCATCGCTATCAAATGAGAAGGAGACTCCAGGTTGGCCTTCTGCATCCCTTGCTAACATCTGACATCTAACATCTGACGTCTCATCCCTTGCTAACATCTGACATCTCATCCCTTGCTAACATCTGACATCTCATAAGAGGACATTGGGGATGGCTGTGGCTATGTTTACCAGAGTCTGGGAGATTATGTGTTTTTGTAGAAAGAACAAGAGAGCCCAGATTATCTTTCAAGACATTGAACTTTATTGTTAGGCACTCAGAAGAATTTTTGATGGAAGAAAGGTAGAAAATGAGGAAGAAATGGAAGAGGCAAGGAAGAGAAAATGAGGGATGGGGGAAAAAGAGGAAGAAAATTAGGCAGGCCATGCTGCCCACTGTATAATGCCAGGCAAGCTAGTCAGTGAAAAATGCTGCTTGAGAGGAAAGAGACTGCTGTCTGCAGAAAAGATAGGCCTGTGTTACAGAGAACTGCAGGGTTCATAATGCTGCAGGTCCCTCACTTCCGGTCAGATCTGTCAACAAGCTTCCTGAGCCTTCCTGACCCTTGTGCCCCTTCTGTGCAGGTGGCTTCATCTGGACAGTTTCCATGAAGGATGGGCATCCTGGAGTTGGGTTCTGCCTTTCGGCAGCCAGGAGAGAGGTGGGAGAGCCTGCTGTGTGTCTATCCTGCAGCCTCCTCCCTCCAGCAGGTCCTCATCCCTGCAGCTGCAGTGGTTTTGGGGGTTTGGACAGACAGAGGAGTGGAGTGCACCTGCAGTGCTTCTGAAGGCTGGGCTCCCTGATGTTTCTGGGGAGGAGGACAGGGACAGACAGAGGGGCCTTGCACAGTTCTCACAGAGGACTGCTGATGCCCACTGGTTTGCCAGGGCTCCCCCAAATCCTACAGCCCCAGATAAATTGAGACGCAAAGGAGGCCAGGAAGCCAGACTAAAATCTAATGATATAGTGGATTAGAGACTAGGGGCAACAGAAAGAGATGTAGAAATCTTAAAAGCAAAAAAGAAACAAAAAGGAGGAAAAGATGTAAAGGGCCGCACAGGACGTGCTAAGGAGGAGACATTGATTTGAAGACTGCAGCAATGTCACCGAGGATGCTGAGAGCTGCAGAGCTGCAGGAAGAGAACACTTCTATACACCACCGTGTGAGTGTTTATTTTCCAGCCTAGCAGTTGACTTTTCTTTACCCTCTGGTTCTGGGCCTCAGTTTCCTGACCTATAAAACAAGAGATTTGGACCCCTCACTTTACAAGGTCTTTTCTGATGTGACCTGTCATACTTGCCAACCTGGGAGCCAAGGAACCTGAGACCAAATAGCTATAAGCTTGAACACCCCAAACCTCCTTTTCCTCCACTACTCTCTATCAATGCAGAGAAACATCTGCACCATTCACTGAACGAATGGCAGCTCTCATGTTGCCAGGAGTATGGCTCACTGGTCAGGAAGGAAGGGGCAGGAGACAGAGGGATGTCTATGCTGGATCTCTAAGGAGAGGTTATTCTTGAATTTTTAATTTCAAATTTTATCCATTTAAATAAATTCTAAATTTATTTTGGGGATTGGAAGTGGTTGGACTGATTAAAGGGCCCAAGAGGCATGTCAGGCTCCCACCTATTTGAGGGAAATCTCTTACATGGAGACCAGGTCTGCTTTTCTGTGGAAATCCAGCATGGACTGCCCTGCCCTTCTCCTGCCCGCCTCCCTCAGCCATTCTGCCAGCCTGCTTCAGTGCAGCATTTTCTGGGCTTATTAAACATCCAAACCTGATGAGAGCACACTCATGAGCAAGGTACACGGAGAGGCAGGACTCTCTCTCTCTCTCTCTCTCTCTCTCTCTCTCTCTCTCTCTCTCTCACACACACACATACACACACACACATACACACAGGCAGTTTATGTAGATTAGGGGGTAAACTGTGTGTGACAAGAGTTTCATTTTGAATTAGTTTCAATCTGAAATCCCCTTTTCAAGAATTTTTTAAAAATCGTATGTACAAACACATCTCTCTAGCTTCTCTAATCTTCAAATAGGAAATGACACACAGTGAATACTTTGTGTTTTCCACAGCCACCAGCATTTCATTTCATTTTGGTCTCCAAGATATGGATAGGAGGGCAACTCTAGAAAAATGGATTCTCACTCCGGCGTCGCACAGGGCTCACATGCAGTCAGTGCCCAGCTGGGCCAGCTCCTGCTCGGTAAGGGGCACCCATCCAGCCTTCCCTGGACATCTTCATGCCCCAGGACGTTCTTCGGTAGTCTAGCTTTACCTGGGGTTTTGACCTTGCAAAAGCCCCTTTCTTCCACTTTCTGTGCAAGGAACAATCCATTTTCACTCCAAACGCAAAATGACCTTTTCTCCTTTAAAGAATCTCGACCAAGGTAACACGTCTGGGCCGGAGTTTGAGCCCTGGGGACGCCAAGCCTAGTTTGGGTCTGACGGTCACCATTCAGGGACTGACTCTCAGGCTCTATTCACAATCGTGCTGCACTAGAAGAGCTTTCCTTTATCTCTTTTCCCACTCTCCATTGCAACGAAAAATAAAAAAACGGAAGACTACTCTTCCTATACTAGGAAATGTACTTATGTTGCGTCTAACTCCCGGGATTTTCAACAATGCCGTCCGCTAAGCAGTCGCCCCTGGGGTTCACCTCCGCGCTAGGCGCGCACTCCGTTTCCCTGGCGCACACCTTGGCGGCTCCTCCCGGGAGAAAGCTGGTGCACTGGCCCAGCGACAGGTTAGCCTGCCTGCGGGCTCGGGAGTTCATCTGAGGCCGGAAAACTTCCTGGCCAGTCCCTCTGGTGCTTAGACCTGCCTCTCGAATCCGCCTGTGTGCAGACCTCAACTCGAAAAGCACCCGGTTCTGCGTTTTTAAAACCCAGTGTAAGACCATCCCCAAAGGCGCCGCAGACACACACACGCACCACCACCCACTACTCCAGGTCTCTCAGGGACCACGGTGTATCTGCGTTGCCACCACCGCCTAGGCTTTGTCCCCATTCATTCAGACGTTTGCAAACCCGAGTCTGCGACCGCAGCCGGAATCTCCCCGGCAACTGCTGTGCTACACAGACAGAAACGCAACGAAATCGCATTTTCCACTTACAGTTATAGCGCTGCGCACGGTCACTTCACGAAAATGACAAAACTCAACAGTTCTTCTTTTAAAAAAAAAATAAAAAAATATGTGTTTAATTCAGGAGACGGCGAGGCGGTCCCTGCGTGCGGCTCTCGCGCTTGCCCAGCGTCCGGGCTGCTGGAGTCCCTCTGGGATCGCGCCTCGCAAGCCCAGCCGCCGCCGAAACACGCTCGGGTGAGGCTCTGCAGCAGCTCGGGAATCCCATAGAAAACCTGGGGTCCCTGGGGCCGGATGCGCAGGCGCGCGAGCGCGCTTCTCCCCCGCCCGCAGCCAAGCGTGGAGAGCGGCTCCAGAGCGCATGCTCGGACCGAGTTGCTCCGCGTTTCCGCGGGTGGATCCTAGTCTCCACATTTTAGCAGAAACTCAAAAGCAAAGTGGATTGGCGAAGGAAGCCAGTCTCCCGGGTGGCTGCTGGGACGGGCGCTGGGCAGGGCGGCTGGACTCCCCACGCTGCTGACCTCGCCCGGGGCCGGACAGAGCTTGGACACGCGGCGCCTCCCTGCACCCAAAAGATCGCGAGGGCGCCCTCCCGCGAGCGTGCAGTAGGCGCCTGTGTCCACCCTCGACGGCGTGGCTGGGCCGCGATTTCTGGCCTGAGGGCCCCCGCCCTAGACGCGGGACCCACTGGTCCAGAACGGTGGAGGAAGACGCGCGTGAATGGGTGCTGACCCGAGGCTTCTCGCCCTGTGCACCCTGGGCAAGTCTTGGCAACGACCAGTGTGCGCTTGCTGAGCGCCTCGTGGCTACACAAAATAAATGTTCATTGAAAATGCCTTGCGTGGCTATGGGGGAAAGGGAATGCACAGATCACCCTACAAACTCAGAGCTGCAGGACAGCAACTGGCACTAGACGTTTTGTTCAGCCCCCTCTGTGTCCTCGAATGGCTCCAACGCGCCCCAGTGCCTGCCAAAGCCTGGAAGACTTGGCACGGAGTAGTGCCCAGTGAATGCTGGTCGCTTTCCTGCCTGGAAAGCAAGCATTCCCAGATGTTCCCAGCCCGCTAATGTCCCCAAGTGCGTCCGTTTACATCCACTCAACCATTACTCATGGATCCACCTACTAACTCGTGGGCACAGTCCTGAGCTTTGGAGAGAAACGCAGTCATTAAAAGCCTCTCCTGGGAACCACCCTTAGGAGTTTTACTTTCAAGGAGAAGAAATTCTGGGAGTGCGATGGAGGTCATCTTCCTCCTGACGCACAGTCGTTTATGATTCGCACAGCGTCTTCCCAAACCCTATTTATCATTTTCAGGAACCCGCAGGGTTGATCCCGTCGCTGCGGGCTTTGCACCAGCGCTCGCTCCACGGCGTGGATCTCGGCTTGTAGCGCGCTCGGGGCTTCCCGAGCCGGCCAAGGGAGGCTGCCCGAGCAACTGGCGAAAGAGGGTTCACGTTGCGCTGGCGCACGCGGGGGCCCTGATCTGTGCTCAGAGCCACCGTCGCCGCCAGAGCTCAGGCCAGCGCTCTTGCAGGCCAGTGCAGGGGAGGCTTGCTCTGGACGTGGCCACCCGCCTGCAGCCTCCTCTTTGACAAGCTCCGCCGCGGGTGCCGGTGACCGCGCAAACCCGGAGTGCGGAGTCTCCGATCGGCCCTGCGCGCTGAGGCAGCCCAGCCGAGCAGCGCACCCCAGTCCCGCAACGCAGCCCGCGCTCTGGCCGCAGTGCGCACTGCGCAGCTGCTCCCCCACCCCCAGCTCTGCTTTCCAGGTGGGCGGGAGCAGAGGTCAACCTGAGATAGTCGCTTTTGTTGGCCAGAGAGACTACCTCCAACGCTATAGAAGCAATTTCCCACCTTGTATGCATTTCGTCCCCTGAAGCATTTTACCCAGGGCTCCGGGTTCTCTGGAGAGCAGGCTCTGCTCTGCAGTCCGCAGTGACCCACGGATCGGGATGCCATTTTCGCTCTTGGCAAGATGCGCCTGTGCAGTGTGTCCTGGAGGTCCCTTTCGTTACCACTTTACGTTTTATATAACTTACTTTCAACTTGTATTTAGGAACAATGTACGTTGATATTTTAAACAGTGTTGGAGGGTAAAACTTCAAGTAGCCGCGGGTGCTGCTGTCTGGCAGTCTAAATGGAAAGGCATATGTATACCGTTTGCACGCGAATCTATTTGTGTATAGAGACAGACATTCCATTTGCTTTGCAGCGTTGTTTGGCGTCCTAAATACCATGTCTTAACCATTAATTTCCAACCATTATTTAGTTTTATCTTCTTAAGCTTCTAATATGGTGTTTAAAAATTTCAGTGCCCTTTAGGTGAGATTTATATGCAGCACGAAGCCACAACAGAGAAACCAGTTCTGAAAGACTTGGAAGACACGTTAGTGTCTAAATTGCAGAAAGTACCTTGCCCCTAGAATAGACTGGGAGAGAGGGAAAAGTGAAGGAGCCCGCTGTGGCTCCTTGTTCCTTTGTGTTGTCTACAGTTGGAAGGATTCCCAGCAGAAGTGTTTTAAGCCTATTGAAGGAATAATACTCAACGCACTGAGTTCCCTAGAGTATTCTTAGACCCTC
The DNA here is from genome assembly GCA_004027295.1 of Dolichotis patagonum. Lineage (NCBI taxonomy): Eukaryota > Metazoa > Chordata > Mammalia > Rodentia > Caviidae > Dolichotis > Dolichotis patagonum. The sequence goes on along the minus strand of PVJX010002051.1, from coordinate 51,941 downwards.
AGAAATGGTCATAGTGCAGGTGTTACGCAGCCAAAAGTACAGAAAATGCTTCGTCTGTCTTCTCTTTCACGTTAGGGCTTGACCTACAGACTCATTGCAGTGTTACACTGGAAATTTTTAACACTGTTGTTAGTAACAACACACACACACACACACACACACACACACACACACATGATGACAACAGAACTGGACTACGCATAATTCCTGCTTCTCTTCTTCAGTACCTTTTGGGTAGGCTTCAAAGTTAGACTGCATTTGTTTTTTAAAAAATATTGGGTAAATAACCACTGCAAATAATACTATGCGTACTTTTTCTGGGACCCAAAATTTGGACATGATCTGTTCTAAAGGGTCTTAAAAATCCTTCTTGCCTAAAGTAGATCATACTGAACTCTCTTCAATGTTTTCTAAATACAGAATTTTTAATGAAAACTTTAATCTCAACAGAGAATCTTAACATAAAATTTGGGAAAAATAAAAGTAATGAATCCTACATCTCTCTGAGAGATAACCAGTAAAAGCAAAACTTACATTATTTTATCATGACATGTCCATAATTGAGTTTGTAGTTTTACTTACTGTTTAAAGGAGGAAAGAGACACACAGTGGACTTCATATCTACTCCAAGGATGGAGGGAGTGTCCAAGAAGAGAAAAACAGGCCATTTACGGCCTTTGATTTTTTTTTATTTTTTATTTTTTTGTTCTTCAGAGTGTGGGTTTAGTGGTTGTACCACGGTCTCTAGCAGAATGAACTTTCCTGATTTTTAAAGAAGAAAAAAAATTGCTTGAGTAACCAAGAGTGATAGTTAGTAGCTGCTATATCTTGGGTGTTGACTGTCTCCCAAGCATTCGTGTGGTAAAGGTGTGGTCCCGTGTGGCGCTGGTAGGAGACACTGTGGACTTCAGGAACGGGGCCTGGAGGGCCGCCGTAGGCCATGGGAAGGGTGGGATCCTGCCCCTCTCTTCCTCTGCCTTGTCCCGAGCTGAGCAGTTGCTCAGCCATAGTTACCTGCTTCCCTCATCACTCCCCGCCCCCTTGCTTCCCATTTCCCATCATCTGTGGCCCAAAGCAACGGGTCTGTCAAATCTGAGACTGGAACTTTCAAAACCATGAGCGAGAATGAAGCTTCTCTCTTTAGAAGCTCATTATTTCAGGTATTTTGGTATCATGTTGGAAAAAATGACTAATATAACAGTGAGTTCAGGTTGAATTTGTTTTGATTTCATTGATTATTTATTTGCTGAACACCTCTGAGCACCTACCATGGGCCTGACAGTGTACTGAGTATTTTACTCAATGTTTCATTTCACAACTGTGTTTGCCTATGAGGTAAGTGCTGTTACCACTGATTTTACAGATAAGGAGGAAATGGTAAAATATACGCTTGTAGTATCTCCATATGACTTTTGCAGTCAGCATCCATTACTCCTTAAAGTCCTTTGAATTAATAGTATGACTCTACTTCTGTAAGTTACTACTTTCTTGTCCACATAATATGCTTTTGGAGAGTCATCTGGGTGCTGTGAATATATTACTCTCTTCAGTAGGCTTCCATGTTCTCCTGAGAAGACTTTAAACCTGAAGTTACATGCAGAGAACTCTTCATCCTTTCTGGGTGGGAAGCACAGGGAGAAGAAGGCTGGGTGGAGGCTGGCCTTTCCTTCACTGCTGTGTATTCATCTAGCACCCGAAGGAGGAGAAAGAGAAAGGTCACATATTACCTTTGCAGTTTTACCGTTTGCCTCCTCTAAAGTTTATTTTGCCAGTCCTCAAGGAGCAGTATTCAGAATAAGAATGACATTAATGTTCTTAGATTCATGTATTTTCTTCATGCTCTGCTTTCTCATTTACAATTGCCTGCAACACATCTCTGCGGGGATTTCTTACAGATGTCTCCTGCACAACATACACAAATGATTATCTCCCTCACCCTTCCCTGCCCACAGGTATTCTTCCTCCTCTGCTCCTTAGCACTTTGGTAGTGCTTATTGTTGATCCAGTCTTCTAAACGAGCGTGTTGGATGGCATCTTCAGTACCTCATTTCTTGTTCTTCGTCAAATCATTACCAAAATTCTACACTGTCTAATTGTGGCAAACCCACCCCTCACTGCTGCTGTATTGTTCAGCCTCTCGTTACCCCAGTCTTGGACTTGTTCTTTTTCATTTTTATAAGTATTGCAAAATTGCAAGCAAATCCCTTGAGTAAAACCACTAAGCAGAGCCTCCATTAGACAATACAAATACAAATTCCCTAGCACAGCTTGGACGCCCATTTTCTTAGTCTTTGATACCCCAGCAGCTGTATCTCTCACCACACCTCCCTAGTGCCCTGTACTCTAACACACTGTGGCACCTGTAGATTACTAAGCATATGAAAATGTTTTACTTCTCTATCCTTTTTGTGGATGTTTTCTTCTTGGAAACTCTTTTTTACCTTGTCTTGCCTTTTAGAGTCCTTTTTTATAATTTTAAAGAAGGAAACAAAGCAAAATATAAGAAAAACAAGAAACAAAAGAGACAAATAATAATAACAAAACCCCCAAAACAATAACATACAGGATTTCAAAATGAGGTGGTAGGAACTTAACAAAGGTTGTTATTTTGCATAGTTATCTTTAAAAGACAACTATGTAAGATTACCAGTTAAAGAGGTACAAAGTTGATCTAATCCTATGAGTGTTAAGTATTTTGTCCAAGAACTAATAGATGTAGTAGTACCATCATCTTAGCTAAATATATATATATATATATATATATATATATATATATATATACACAAATTTATATCTTTTTTCTTTTCCCTTTCTTCTTTTCTCCTTTTCCTTATATGAGTTATTTTTTCCCTTTGAGCAGTTTCTTACCCTTTCATAATATTTATGGAAGACTTTAGATCTTACTTACACTTTCAGTTTCTTACACTAGGGAGACAATACAGTATTTACACATGTGAGTTTGGTTTATTTCACTTATGAGTATGGTCTCAAATTGCATCCATTTAACCATAAAAACCTCAGTGTGATTCTTCTTTATAGCTGAATAGTACTCCATTGTATAAAAATACCATATCTTTTTTTATCCATTCCTCAGTTGATGGGCATTTGGGTTGTTCCCAAGATTTGGCTATTATAAACTGTACTGCCATATATATGGGTGCACATATATTACTGTGGTATGATGTTTTCAGTTCTTCTGGAAACATGCCCAGAAGTGGGATAGCTGGGTCAAATAGGACCTCCATTCCTAGCTTTTTGAGGAACCTCCACACTGATTTCCTCAGTGCTTATACCAGTCCATATTCCCACCAACAGTGGAGAAGGGTTCTTTTCTCACCACAATCCCTACCGCATTTGTTATTGGTTGATTTCTTGATGTTCATTATTTTTGGGCTGTTTTAATTTGCATTTCTCGAATGACCAGTGATGTTGAACATTTTCTCATGTATTTATTTGCCATTTGTATTTTTTCAGCTGAGAAGTGTATATTCATCTCAGATACCCATTTTTGGATTTTGTGGGCCTGATTTGAATTTTGGGGGCCTGATTTTTAAAAATTCTTTATATATTCTAGAAAGAAGACTTTTGTCTGAGGGACACTTGACTAAGATATTTTTCTCAATTCGTGGATTTTCTTTTCACTCTGTTGGAGGTTTCTTTTGACATGCAAAAAATTTTAATAAGATGAGATCCCAGTTATTGATTCTGGGAATTATTTTCCATGCTGTTTGGTTTTTGTTCTCAAATTCTCTACCTATCCCTATGTCTTCAAGATTTCTACCTACTTTGTTTTCCAACAATTCAGTGTTTCTGTTTTAATATATAGATCTTTGATCCATTTTGACTTTAGTTTATTGCATGGTATAGGTTTACATTAGTTTTAGTTTCTGGCATATGGAAAGTCAGTTTTTCCACCACCATTTTCTACCACCATCTTCCAGTGAACATGTTTGGCCCCTTTGTGAAAATTAAGGTGGCTGAGTGGTTGTATCTTCTAATCTATTCCATTGATTTTCAAGTCTGTTTTTATTCCAGCACCATGCTGATTTTATCACAGTAACTTTGTAGCATAACTTCAAGTTAGGGATTGTGAAGCCTCCTGTCTTGCTTTTGTTGCCCTGAATTACCTTTGCTATTCTAGGTCTCTTCTGGTCCCAGATGAATTTTAGGAAAGATTTTTTTCTAGATCTGCAAGGTATGCTAATGGTATTTTGATGAGAATTGCATTAAATCTGTATAATAATTTTGGGAGCATGGCCATTTTCATGATGTTTGTTCTCCCTATCCATGAACAAGGAATGTCTTTCCATTTTCTGAAATCCTTTTCAATTTCTTTTTTCAGAGTACTGTAATTTTGACTGTATAGATCTTTTACTTCCTTGTTAGACATATTCCTAAGCATTTCATTTTTTCAGATGCTACTGTTAAGAGTGTGGTTTCTCTTATTTCTCTCAGTGAGTTTGTTATTTGTGTACAGGAATGCTACTGTTTATTGAGTGTTAACTTTGTATCTACCTACATTACTGAATTTAGTTGTTACATCTAGAAGTCTTTCAATGGAATTTTGGGGATCTTATATGTACAGTATCGTGTCATCTGTAAATAATGATAATGTAACTTCTTCCTTTCCTATCCTTATTCCTTTTATTTCTCTCTCTTGTCTAGTTACTTTGGCTAATGCTTCCAGCACTGTGTTGAATAGGAGTGGTGACAGTGGACATCCGTGTCTTGTTCCTGATTTTAGAGTGAAAGCTTTCAGTTTTTGATCATTTAATATGATGCTGGCTGTTGATGTGTCATAGATGATTTATCAGATTGAGGTAAAGATTTTCTGTAGGGTTCTTATCATGAATGAATGCTGGACTTTATCAACAGCTTTTTCTGCATCTATTGAGATGATCTTGTGATTCTTAACTTTGGCTCTATTGATATGATGTATTACATTTATTGATTTGCCTATGTTGAACCATCCCTGCATTCCTGGGATGAATTCTACTTTGCTGTGATGTATAATCTTGGTGGTTTGCTGCATTCTGTTTGCTGGTATTTTATTGCGGATTTTTGCATCTATGTTCATTAGGGAGATTGGCCCGTAATTCTCTTTTTGAATAGGACTTTCTCTGGTTTTGCTAGTAGGGTAATACTTGCTTACAGGAATGTGTTAGAGAGATTTGTTACCCTTTCAATTTCATTGAAGAGTTTGCGGGGTGTTGGCATTAAGTCTTCCTTGAATTTCTTGTGGAATTCAGAAATGAATCCATCAGGACCTGGGCTTTTACTTTTGGTAAGGTTCTAATTATATTTTCAATTTCATTAAGTGAAATTGGGTTATTCAGCAGTTTTACATCTTCTTGATCCAGCTTGGGTAATTCACATGTTTCTAGGAATCTGTCCATTTCTTCTGTGTTATTGAACCTATGAGAGTTAAGGTTTTTGATATAGGTATTGATGGTCTTCTGTAATTCAACTGTAGTGTAAGTGATCTTACTCTTTTCATTCCTTATTGCATGAATTTGAGTTTTTTCTTTCCTTTTTAAATAAGATTGGCTAGGGGCGTATCAATTTTATTTATTCTTTTAAGGAACCAACTCTTTGATTCATTAATTCTTTGTATGGTTTTATTAGTCTCAGTTATGTTAATTTCTGCTTTGACCTTTATTAATTCCTCCCTTCTTTGGGCTTTGGGCTTGACTTACTCTTCTTTTTCTAGATGTTTGAGGTGTAGCATCAGGTCATTTATTTGTGTTTGTTCTGTTTTCCTGATGTGAAATTCACTGCAATAAATTCCCCTCTGAGGACTGCTTGCATTGCATCCCATAGGTTCCAGTAAGTTGTATTTACATTTTTGTTTGCTTGTAGATATTGTTTAATTTCTTCTTTAATTTCCTCTGTGCCCCATTGGTTGCTCAGGAGTGTATTATTTAATTTCCATGTGTTTATGGAGTTTTTTCAGTTTCCTTTGTCATTAATTTCCAGTTTCATGGCACCATGATCAGATAATATGCATGGGATAATTTCAATTCTCATGCATTTACTTAAGCATGTACTATGCGTTGGTATATGTTCTATTTTAGAGAATGTACCATATGTAGTTGAGAAGAATGTATATTCTGATGTTGTTGAGTGGAACACTGTACATGGTTACTAAGTCCGTTTGTTCACAAATTTGATACAGTTGTGTTATTTCTTTTCTTATTTTTTGTCTAGATGATCTGTCTCTTTTTGTCAATGAGGTGTTAAGGTCTCCCATTATAATTGTGTTATTGTTTACTTGATTTTTCATTTTTATTAATATTTGTTTTGTATAGCTGGGTGTTTCCATATTTGGTACATACATATTTATGATTGTTATCTCTTCCTCTTGAAATTTTCCCCTAACTAGTATTTAGTTACCTTCTTTATCCCTTTTGATCATTCTTGGTTTGCAGTTCACATTGTCAGCAAACAGAATAGCTACCCTTGCTTTTTTTCTGGATTCTTGTTGCATGAAGTATTGTTTTCTGTCCTTTGACTTTCAGTCTATGAATTTCCTTTTGGGTTAGATGGGTTTCTTGTATACAACATATGGTTGGATATTGTTTCTTGATCTATTATGTCAGCCTGTTTCTTTTAATTGGTAAATTGAGGCCATTTACATTAATGGTTAAAAGTGACATATATTAGCTTATTTTTGTCATGCTATCTTTCTGTTGTTGGTTCTTTACCTTTTTCCTCTGATTATTTGCCTTGCTTGGTGGTTTTTTTCTGTTGTTGTTCTTGAAGTCATAGTTATCTTTATGTCTATCTAGAATACCTTTCAGTATTCTTTGTAGGGTTGGTTCATGGTCATGAAGTTTTTCAGCTGCTCTTGGTCATGGAAATATCTTATTTCTCCATCAATTTTGAAGGATAGCTTTCCAGCTACATCAATCTGGGTTGGAAATTGTTTTCCTTCAGGATTTGAAATACTTCACTCCATGTTCTTTTTGATTTAATTGTCTGGGTTGAGAAGTCTTTTGTGATTCTGATGGGCTTTCCATTAGAGGTGTTTTGTTTCTTTTCTCTAATAGCTTTTGATTTTCTGTTCTTATGATGAATTTCTGAGCTGTTGATTATTATGGGTCTGGGTGTAGATTTCTTTTGGTTATGCCTAATTGGAGTTCTATATGCTTCACTTTTCTGTATGTTGGGAAATCTTCTCCTATTACTTCTGTAAATAGTTTTTTTTGTCATTGGTGATATCACCTTTTTCATTTATAGCTATCAATCTTATATTGTTTTCCTTTGCATCATCTTGCAAATGCTGAATTGTTATTTCCTGCCTGATTCCCTGTTATTTTTAAAAGATCTTTCCTTTCCTGTTCACTAGCTGCAATCTTGTCTTTGAGGTCTGAAAGTCTGTTTTCACATTCATTGAGGTGGTTTTGCCAGCTTCTGATGGATTTTTTGATTTCTGGATATCTCTTTGAATCTATTTCATGCATTCTAATTCTTATATTGTTCATTCATGGTTTCCATCATTTTTCAGTGTTCCTCTATTTTTTCAACTATGTCCTCTTTAGCATTTCTTTCATTATATTTATCACTTCTTGTTTTACCTGAGAGATCATTTCTGATCTGATTTCCTTTACAGTTTCACAGAGTTGTTTCTTCACTTCAGTTGGTACATTTCAGAAGTTTCAGGTGTATGACTTAAACCTTCTTCTATGTCCATGTCTTCTAGCTTTGTTTGAGATGAACTGGAGGTTTGAGATTGCATTTTGCTCTTTAGTTTTGTCATTTTCCTGTATCCATTTGGGGCAGCCAAATGTAAAGTCTCAGTTGTTTCCTGGGTTGAAGATGGTTGTCTGTACTGGAGGGAGTTTCCCAACCTGAGTGGAGGTCATTAGGTAGGTTTTACCAGGTCCCAACCAGCACATGGAGACTCCCTGAATAGGTGGAGTTTGCTAGGCTGACCTTCAGCATGTCCCACATGGCATGCCGAGGCTTCCTGGTGACGGGGGTCACTGTGGTGGACATTACCAGGTTCTGAGCAGCATACCAGAGCTGCATGACTAGGTGGAGTATGCCATGCCGGCCTTCAGCTCATGACAAGCGGCACACCAAAGCTTCCCAGTTGCTTGGGGTCAAGTTAGCAGGGCCTTTCCAGATCCCAAGTGGTTACTAAAGCTGCATGGCTAGGTAGAGTATGCTGTGTAGGCCCTAAGAGTCCTTATCCTTCAAGTTCAGCTGAAATATTCTCTGACAGAGGAATCTTTCCTTCATGGCACATAGGAGATGGTTTATAAGATTGTGGTGGAGATAAAGATAGGATGTATGAAAATCTTTTACAAATTATGAAGCTGTATTTAAACATAAGATATTAGGTGATGACAGCCCATCTATGATTAAGCAATTGCTTATGTTGCCCATTTTTCATTTTAAAAAACAAAATGAATGTGTTGCATTGCTATAAGAAAACAACTCCTGTTTTGATTGAATTTAAAGCTCCTAATTCTCATCTAAATAAACTTTAGGATCTTTGCATGAAGATCCTACCATAGTTAAATTGCTATCATCCAAGTTCAATTTCTGTTCCATGAAAAATCCACACTTGAGGTATTTAAAAGGATTCATTAACTAATTTATTTTCAAGGAATTTTATTCCATTACTTGTTTTCTGGACATTGGACATAAATTACCAGTGTCAAATTACAAAAAATATCTTGTGTTTTATAGCTTTTAAATGCTTTCACAATCATATATTATTTGAACCCTAAACAGATATCATTTTATAATTTCTTAGAAAACCATATTATAATGCTTTCTACACGTTACAATGTTGTGAAACTAGGTGCAACTCAGTAATCTAACCCTACTTTTCTGTAACATCTCTGATGCTGACAGAATACTCCTGTGGTTTCCATCTTTCCCGGGTTCTTGTTCTGGCTTGGGAATGACTAGAGCATATAATAGTCAGTTATGGTCTGGAAAAAAAAGCAAGGAGAACAACAACAACAAAAATACTTTGTTTTCCTTGAGTAGGAAACAAGGGTAAATTAGGAACAATGGCAAAGGGCGCTGGGCATCCCTTTAACAATTCATAGTCTAATATTTGAAAATTTTGCATTGAAATTGTAAACCAGACACTTTTAAAGCATTAAAAATTTTATTTATGTTGCCTCAAAGCTCACAGGCATAAAAAATATATTTTTATGCCAGTTATTTAAAACGTAAAAAAGAGGAAAGTTTTTAAACTTTTTATAGTTACATTTGATTATGGACTTGAATCAAAAAGTAGTAGTAGAAATAGAGGGAGTATGAATTTGATGTTGCTGATGTAAAATCAAAACACTTTGATTCTTGATTACATATATGGGAGAAGATAAAGTCATACACCAGAGTAACATTTGGTGCTGTGTCACAGGGGCAATGGTATTGGTTTCAGTAAAGAAAAGAAAGAAAGACAGACAGAAGACAGAAAGAAAGAAAGAAAGAAAGAAAGAAAGAAAGAAAGAAAGAAAGAAAACAGAGAAAAGGAAAGAAAGAACATGAGCTTAGCTTCTGGACATGTTTCATGTATTTGAGACACTATTGGCAGTCAGATGGAGAAGTCAGCAGACATCCAGAAATAACAGATGTAGAACTTTGGTGAGAGATCTGCATTAAAAATGGAGAACTGGTAATTATGGATGCTGGAGACATTTCTAGGAAAATGGAGGCACCTTGACACCATTCTCTCAAGTGAAATCAATCAGACACAGGTGTAAATATCACGTTGTTTCCCTGGTGTGAGAAATCAAAAGTGTAAGTAAGGACCAAAATATATCATAGATACTGTGAAATGGAGAAATGTTCAAATGGGAAGAGGAACAAGAGAGAGAGGAGGAGAAAAAGAAAAAAAAAGAAGAAGAGCATGATGTTGGGTATTGAAGGGAGGGTAGAGGGAATGGGGGAAAAAAGAACTGATACTTATCCAGATATGGGTAATGACTGAGATTAGGGTGACATATATGACTGAGAAAAGAGAAGTATGGAGAGGAGGGGTCAAGAAGAGTAAAACTTCAGGAATCATCTAAGTTTGGGAAAAGGAACTTAGAGGAGTTCAGTGTGAACCTGCCTATTCATTTGTTTGTAAATTCCTAGAAACCAGTGATGGTTTTGTCAAGTAGCACTTAGGATATTGTCTTTAAGAAAATCTGGGTTTATAATAGTAAGGTGTATCTAACACAACCAATATGACACATTTTCCACAGTTAATAATAAAATAGTAATATGCGCTTCAAATATATGCATGTTGGCTTATTTAAGAAAATGCTCATATTTAGATAAATCTGTAATTATTAATTTATCCATATGCACATACATTACTTACACAGTATCTCTTTTAACTTTATTTTTGATTCCACACTTGGAGTCTGAAGTAGATACTTTTGGAAGTATATATCTAGCCTACAAACCAACAGCTCCATTTTCCCTGGCCTCTATCTGCTGCTTTACCAGGTACCAATGGAATGTTTTCTTCTGGAAATTTGGGTTGGCATGAGGAAAGAGGGTTGTGTCTGTCTCTCTGTAAGCCAGAAAACTTAATGTATGAAGCTTTCTCAGCATGTTAAATTTTATTTCCTCTCTATTCTATGAAGAGTCTAAACCCTGTTTTTCTTAACATTGATTTGTTTTTCTGAACAATGGATTCTATTCTATTATGTCTAGTGCACATTTTAGTTCTAATCATGTATTTGGCATGTTTTCTTCCTTAGCTTTAGCACTTCTATCTTTATTTCAGTTTATCTCTGCCTTTGTTCTATAGACCATTTCTCCTTTCATTTTTTTTCTGAAAATGCAAAATAGCTATCTTCTAGAATTTACGTTTCTTAAAGAATATTAGGTTGACAAATGTGCTTCCCTGTAAATCTGAGAGCAATGCTTGTCTTTGTGTTTGAGTGTGTGAGTGCTGTGTTGCTTTATACCTACTGCGAGAGAGCATTACTTGGTCCAAGCTTTTCCAATGAGGTTCGGTTAGCATTTTCTTTAGACCCTTTTCTGTTTACTGGGGTCCTGCTAATTTCTCTCCAATCTATCTTTAAACAGCTAGTTGATGTGTCTAGCTGTTAGTTCATTTTGAATTCTTACTAAGGATATCTCTAACCTCATCTGTTGAGCTAAAGTGGGTCAGTTTTTTTCTATTTCAGGTTCTCTGGGCAGGTTAAGGAGTTTGTATTTTCCTTTTTCTTATAAAGGGGCAATAAAAGGCATTACTATGGTTGACATAACCAACAGTGGAGTTTAGTTAAATATGAGACCATTTGCACAAGTTTGTTTTCAGAGGTAGGGCATGTGGTATGTATTTATTCCAAGAACATATCTATGAATCCAAACCTGTACAATCCAAGTTGAAATTCTCTATCAAATTCTCTTAGTTTTAATTTACAATATTAGCAATATTTTTGTCTTTTAGTATATTTTCAGGAGTATTTTTATGGAAAATATGTTGAGTACTGTTCTTCTGTTTATCCTTGTTTATCTGTAAGTAGCAACCTACTGTACATTTTCAAAATACTGATTAGTGATAACAAATAATTTTCCCTTAGTATGTCATACAAATGAACCTGGTACAGCAAACCATCACCACCACCCTTATCCAGCAAACATTCATCGGGCACTTGATGCTATTCTGGATAGTAAGTTAATAGTGTTAATTTGCATCTAGGATGACATTGAGCTGTTTTCTTCCAATTGAAAACTGAATTAAATTCATGATTTGGTTTCAAGTTATTTAAATAATTTCCTTAGGGACCTTTCATATTGTTGCTCATAAAAATCATATTAGGTACATTAATCTCAGTACCACTACTAGAAGAATACAAATTCTAACATTTCTCAGGCTAGTTAATGGATGTTTGAATAAAACTTAATATTAATAACATGAAATATTAGACAATATTTTAAAATCAGTGGGCTGGGGATGTAGCCCCATGGCACAGCCCCTGCCTACCAAGCATGAGGTCCTGAGTTTGAGTCTCAGTACAAAGAAAAATTAAACTTATATATAACATTTGCCCAATGATCCATACATTATTGTTTAAAAATAGACTTTATTTTTTAAAAAGCATTTCTGGGTTTACAGTACCTACTTGTTTTTAGAAACATTCTATAGACATTTCTAAATTCTGGTTGTGTAGACTGTAACAGTATTAGAAGCTCAAACATGTGTACTGGTCAGAAAACAAAACTAAGTAACAGATTAAATATATTGCTTTAAAAAATACTTGTTTCCTTTTTATTAATGAAGGATATGCTCTAGTATTTTCCTGGCTTCCAAATATATGGATATCTCTCTATGATAAAATTGCTTTATTGGTAAGATGGCACTATTATCTTCTATTGTAGAATATTTAACATAATAAAAAAACAGCAAAGCTACACCGAGCTGCAAGTGCTGAATGATCAGTTGACTAGACTTATTAATTTAGTTACTCAAGTATGGGCACCAACTTAACAGTTGCACAAAATTCACTTTAGAGAATTCACTTTAGAGCCTTTGCAATAATGACATTACTATCATAAACTTCAGGGTCATCTACAAATAGACACAGTTTAAGGAATAAATCTATAAAACCATAGTCTAAAATTTTATGACTGGAAACATTATTCAAACTTTCATATATTGTTATACTACTTGAAAAATAAGAACTGAAACTTAAGAGCATTATCAATTTGAAAATAGCTTGGATCCATGAATTAAGGCTAGTTTTCTAAAAGCTAAAGTTCATTCTTTGGGCTTCATGGGTTCAACATGCACTATTAAAAACAACCCTGTTGGGGCTGGGGATTTAGCTCAGTGGCATATGTGCGTGCTTTGCAAGTGCAAGGTTGTGAGTTCGATCCCCAGTGCCAAAATAAAAAAAAAATAAAAAACAAAAAATAAAAACAATCCTATCTAAAGATTTATGAAGAAATAGATATTTTTTCTCTAGTTACTGACTCTAATAAATCTACCAATCTAAGGAAATGAGCCATTAGTGATATTATTTCTGTTGGTACTTGCTTTGTTTTAAAAGCTGTGTGAATAATTTTCCACTTTGGTCTACAGGAAAATAATAGAGTACCATTGTATATGTTTTAGGCACTACCAATATCTGAGGAGTCTGTCTCTTGAGCAGCTGCTAAAATAACTTTAATTAAGAAAATTTTATCCAGAGGGAGCAATGGAGTTAAGGCATGTCCCTGATAATGTTGAGTGATTATAGTTTTATATCCCGCCTGGATATTTCTTTTGGCCCTTCCTATAGCAAGGATCATGTTGTCACTTGTGGTCCATTTTATTCAAACAGTATGAATGAATGGGAAGATGCCAGGAGAGAGCTCAGATTGATCACCAGATCTTTTCCCCTAGAGGGAAGAGGGAGTACTCCTTGATGGCCATGGTAACACCCTTCTTTGGAGTGAACTAGGGGTGGGTTGAATTACAGGCTGTCCCTGACCAGCTCCTATGCCTGCCCCTGGAAGAGAATACAACTTTTTTTTTGTACCGGGAATCGAACTTGGAACCTTGCGTTTGCCAGACAGGCGTTTGTGCCACTGAGCCATGTCCCCTGCCTAAGAATAGAATTCTTGAAATGATATTTAGCAGGTAAGATCCTCTCAGACAATCCACATCTGGATAAATAAAATCTGGCTCATTCTGAAGGTCTCCATGCCAAATGATCCCTCAACCTATGATGCAGTGTTCTTTGAGCTGTAAAGAGATGTCTATCTCAAACAGGAATTTTCCAATGGATTAGCGTATTTCTGCAGAAAAATTTGGATGACAATGCATTGCTTAAATTACAGTGTAGCATTTTAGCTTATTCTTCAAGGTCTTGTTCTGGTTTATTTATTTATTGCTTTTTTAAAACAGGGTCTCACTATACATTGCTGGCTGGCTTGAGCTCATTTTGTAGCCTAGGCTGACCTCGAACTCACATCAGTCCTCTTGCCTCAGCCTCTCAAGTGCTGGGATTACAAGTGTACACCAGCATGCCTGGTATTTGTTCAAATTTTTTAAGACATCTGCGATCATCTATTCTAAAGTGACATTTGCTTCTTTTCCATTTCTAGTGGTCTTCATTTGTATGGAATAATCAATGAAATATCACCATGACATACTGTTCTCCTCGAGTTTAGTATCCAACTGTATCACAAAGTTACTTTGTACAGAAGCTATGATGTACAACCCTTCTGTGAATCACTGAAAAGACCAAATTTCTGATTTGTAACAGAGCTCACCAATTATTTGGTTGTTTAATTAATTGTTGTTTCTTTAGCTTTCAGTCTCATTAGGTTATTTTCTTACCATTTTATTATCAGAATAACTGAAGTCCATTGAAAATTTTAAAAGTTTCAAGTATTATTCTTATTAACTTAATAGTTATTCCATTTCAAAATTAATATAGTAAATGTAATGTATAATTCTCCACTTATAGCACCTAAACTTTTGGAAAACAATTGATATTATATTGATTATAAGGAGAAACAAAATGTTAAGGTAATTTTATTTTTTGCTTTTTATTGCTGAGAAATTATAATTGTATGCATTACCACAGAATTTGTACATATTTATTTTTATGGGGTACAATGTGATGTTGTGATATACATTTATGATAAAACTTTCTATCTCTGAACTTGTGATTTTTTTATTATGCAATACAGGTTTTCAGCAGATATAGTGGAATATATTATAAGGATATTTAATCAGAATGACTTAGCGTTTTGAGTTGATTGCCACATAACTAGATTGATGGAATAAAAGAGACTTGACAGAGGAAGTTTCTAGTTTTATTTGACTGGGCAACAGTTTTTATAATTAGCAGTAGACATTGCCACATAACTAGATTGATGGAATAAAAGAGACTTGACAGAGGAAATTTCTAGTTTTATTTGACTGGGCAACAGTTTTTATAATTAGCAGTAGACACTGGAACTTGGAACCATCTTTTGGCAATCGATATAATTATTTGAAAGCTATGAAGTTTGTTTATATTTTCCTTATGTAGCTGTGTTTTTGTTTTCCATCAACAAATGAATGCTGTGCAATATTTCATTTTTTCTTTCATGGTTTCCTGAAATTAACCATAGCTTTCTAAGGCCAATTGTTAAAGTTTAAAGCATTTTCCCTTTTCTTTGTAATGAAAATGTGTTTTTTATGTTTTAAGAGTGATTGTCAATTTATAACAAAATAAATGCTTTACATTAAAAATTCGCTGCTACCCACCTATTTTCTACTTTAAGATTAAATTAAAATACCATAATGTTTATTTTTAATACCACTTATATTGTATTTTACCCAGTTGGTATATATGTAAGCTAATTTCTTTACTGTAGTTCTGAGATTGAAGCACATGCTATGTAAGTACTCTACCTCCAAGCTACATCTCCAGCCCATTTTATTTTGAGACAGCGTCTCACAGAGTTGCCAAGGTTGCCTTGAGTTGGTGAATCTTCTGCTTCCAACTCCCTCCTAGCTGGGATTAAAGGTGTGTGACACTGTGCTCAATTCAATCAAGTAATAATAGTGATGATGATGATGATGATGATGATAATAATAATAATAAAAAAATATTGTCTTTTGTGTAGAAGGTCTCATGCTACCTATAAGAAATGCAAAATTAGGTGATTATTCCAAGTTGCAAGGAGCTAATAATTTAGTGAAGCAATAGTATCTATGTAAGTAACCATTATATAATTTTATAAGTATTAAAAAAGATTTTAAAATACTATGGAGATATGGATTAGTAATTGATTAATAAGGAGATGAAGATAAGCTTTATAGAAAATTCTAGGTTTTAATGAATGAATGAATGAATGTATCTTGTGAGAAAGTCTTCCCTAAGCTGCACCTAGGGTTGGTGTCCTTTCTGCAGTGCTGGAGTATACTGTGACTCTTACTGTACTTAATTGAAATAAATGTTATGTTTACCTTCCTGTAATACTGTAAATTCCATTCCCAAACTGAGGGGAGAGAGAATAAGGCCACACCAGCAATCAAGCCCAGTCTGGGAACCAGTGCCATGTGTGGACTGCCACCAGACTGGGAACAGCCAGACCATAGCCCCTTCTGGCATGTAAGCTGGCAAACAAGAAGTACCAGTCTTCCCCCAACCCCCACCAAGTGACAGTTTATCTGAAGAAACACAGGCTGTAATGATAGCTTATCGAGGTGAAATGTAATTGGATGCCTGCCATGCTTTGCTGTTTCACAAGCATTGCAGGTCTAGGGCCAGTAGTCTGGTGGTTCAGAGGATAGCAGTTCACAACGTGGCATCTAGGAGGGATCTCCTTCTGAAGGTCATAGCCATTGTTGATTCTCCATGGTCTTGTTTTGAAGTCCTATATCATTTCTATTGTTTTGTTGGGTTGGGTTTTATTCTCTTTTGTTTTGTTCATGTTAAATCTGATGTCAGGAGCAGCTATTTCAAAGATAGCAAGATATATTATGGTAGCAATTTTGGATTTACTATTGGCTTGTTTTGAAATCCTTTATTGCATTTATTGCTTTGTTTTTATGGTTTCTATTGTACTCTGTTCTGTTTGATTTTTACTGTGTATGAAGTTATCTGCAGCTATTTTGAACACATTAAGAGGCATTATGGTGACTGTTGTTGATTTTGTAATTTTTTGAAGTCCTGTATCTTTTACACTGGCTTGTTTTGATTGGTTTTATTCTGTTTTGTCCTCTTTAAAATAAAATTTAAAAAACATCTTAAAAATGTCATAAGTTCCTGGGAAAAAGGGAACTGCATCTTACTTTGGAATCTCTAAAACTAACAGTGCTTAGAACATACCTGATGCTCAATAAATGTCTTCTGAACCCAACAACAAAGCAACAGAAAACAAGACTGGGGATAGTGGTAGAGCATTGGCCTAGCATACTCAAGGCCCTTGCTTCAATTTGTAGTACCACAAAACCAAGCAACAAAGCAAAACCAGGCAGCAAAATAAGCACTCAAAAAAGTAGGGAATGGAAGTAGTTTTCTGTTGTGGAATGAGAAGTAGAAGAGAGAAGTGAAGTGGCTGGAGATAATGCTAACTAATAGCTTCAGATAAAGTTGTGAACAGCTTGATTAATGAGGCCAGGTATTTTTTGTTGTTTGTTTGTTTTTCAGCAAAATTTTTAAAATTTATTTAAAGAGGGAAAAGAAACCAACCAAACAAAGCAGAAAGAGGGTAGCAACAATACAGAATTCCAAAGGGGAAAGAAAAAAAAAGAACAAAACAACAAAAAAAAAAAAGCAAAAACACTAAGAAATTGCCACTTGATGAGTTACATACTGTCATCATTGGAAATAGTTGTTCAAGTTACAAAATTAAAGCATACAAAGTAGACATTCAAACAGTGAGACTGTTAACAGTTCTGCTCAACATTCTAACAAAAACAGTAATATGGTCATATATCTAACATACTTAAAAACACACATACAGTTACATCCTTTAGAGCACTTTATTTTCCTTTCTTTTTTACAGTAGAAATTACACATTTCGGGTTTTATTATTCCTACAGTGCTTATTACTTTTTACACTAGAGACACAATGTGATATTTATAAATGTGAATTGATTCTTATTTATTTCACTAATGAGGATAGTCTCAAGTTGTCTCCATTTCACTATGAAGGCCTCAAGGTCATTCTTTTTTTAGCTGAATAATATCCCACTGCATAAAAATACCACATCTTTTTCATCCACTCTGCAGTTGATGGGCATCTTGGTTGTTTCCAAGATTTAGCTATTACAAATTGGGCTGCTATGAACATGGGTGCACATCTATCACTATGATATGAACTTTTCAGTTTTTCTGGGAAAATAGCCAGGAGGGGAATAGCTGCGTTGAATGGAGCTTCCAATCCTAGACTTCTGAAAATTCTCCATACTGATTTCCATAGTGGTTGCACCAGTCTGCATTCCCACCAACAGTGGAGCAGTTTCCTTTTTCCCCCGCAGCCTTGCCAACATTTGTTATCAGTTGATTTCTTGATGGCAACTATTCTTTCTGGTGTGAGATGATATCTCAGTGTGGTTTTAGTTTTAATTTGCATTTCTTGAATGGCTAGTGATGGTAAACATTTCTTCATGTATTTGTTTGCCATTTGTATACCTTTATATGAGAACTGTGTGTTCATCTCAGCTGCCCAATTTGGAGAGGGTCTTTGAATGGGGGGGTTTGATGTTTTTCAATTCTTTATATATTCTTTATATAAGTCCTTTGTCTGAGGGATTGCTGGTTAAAATTCTTTCCCATTCTGTGGGTTTTCTTTTCACTTTGTGTGTTTTCTTTTCACTTTTCAATAATATGAGATCCCAGTTATTGATTCTCTGAAGAGTTTCCCGTGCAGTTTGTGTTTTGTTCATGAATTCTCTGCCTACCCCTATGTCTCCAAGATTTCTACCTACCTTATCTTCTAGTAAATTTAGTGTTTTTGTTTTAATGTTTAGGTCTTTGATCCATTTAGACTTTAGTTTTGTGCATGGTGATAGGCATGGATCTAGTTTCAGTCTTCTGCATGTGGAGAGCCAATTTTTCCAACACCATTTATTAAAGAGGCTACCCTTCCTCCAGTGAACATGTTCAGCCCCTTTGTCAAATATCCGGTGCAGGCCAGGTATTGTTAACTATTTTTTATATGTGTTTTTCTCGCTAGAGCACATTCACAGGAAAAGGGATTGTACATATAAATTACTACTCATATATCCTAACGTTTATTTCAGACTCAGGTACATTTCCCTGCACAGAATAGGTGTATCTACTGAAATCAAGAAGTGTGAAATCCAAGCATCAAATGAGACCATTCATGAAGAGCAGTACCTGAAGACTATATTAGAACTCAGCTGTCAACAGTTACTAAGTGACCTTAAGTGATGTCTCTGCCCTGGTTAACCAAAAGAAAAGCAGTCTTCGGATACACTGTTTCATCCAGTCTGAACCTATTTGCATTCTAAAATCATGCAACTATAAATAAACTTAAAATATAGGAACAGTTACTGTATTGTCTGTGTTAAATTTTGGTTTCTTCACTCACAAAAATATGGAATGAGAAGTAAACTAGCACGAGTTTTTTTTCGTTTTTAAGTAAAGTTTCACTTATGTCCTGTCATCAAATATAATCAGCCAAATTGCCTAACTCTGACCTATGCCAGAAAAATTGTTATGAACTCCTTGATTTACTACAGCAATAGCCTTCTAGTTAGAACCAATTTATGTATAAATGCAAGTAAAATATTTTAGCCTGCTTCATAGGTAGATGCATGAATTAAGTGAAATTAAGTTTTGATCTAGTATTCTACTGGCAACTGTTTAAAAACTGGCTTTCTAGAAAGAAAGAAAAACAAAAGAAAAAAATAAAGAAAAAAATAAGGTCTTAATTGTAACATTTATTTCTGATTTCTGTGATGCTCCTGCCACCACAACTCACCCTAAATTGCCTACATGAAGTCACTGAAATGCTTGGGTGGGAATGGATGCTATCAGTCAGTTCCTTTGAATCTGGGGGAGCCAACTCAGCACACCATAAGTTTAATAATAATTACTAACATAACTGAAAAAAGTTCAATGAATAAAGACTTAGATACCCAAAAGTTTTCTCAGTGATTTAGTAATATGTATAATTTAATTCATATAATTGCCTTTGAGGTAACTTCTATTTCATAATTTCTGCTTACAGGAATCTGTACTTCAGAAAGACTATGTGATTTGCTTAATATTATACATTCAGAAAAAAGCAGATTCTAGATTCAAGCCTAGTTTAATTCCAGACCCCATTCACCTAGGATTCTGCTTTACTTTCATAATTGAAAAAAATACATTCAGCAGTTTTCATGTTGTTAATATATTTTGTATTTTGTGTGGGCACAAGTAATTCCTTAAAATCTGAAGTATACACATTACACAAATTTCTGATGCCTATCCAAATATTTAGTGTGCAACCAACCAAAAGCAAAATAACTAATCTCAGCAAAAAATATATATAGACCACTAAGTTAGGCAGAATATTTCTAGGCATTCAGACTGGGCAAGGCCCTTGAGGGAGTCAGTGCAGAGGATGAGAACACATTACAACTATGACTGGAGGCACATCTGTCAAAGGCCAGGCTTCAAGATAGATGGAATGACCAGGCCTTCATGCCACCCTAGGGGATAAGCAATAAATTGACAATTATACTGTGATTGCTATCACTTGGTCCAAGAAGGTCTAGATAGACATCAGTCACCCAGATGGTGACCAGGATCTCCTGATCCTTCCCTTCCAGGGAAAGTCCTTGTTCTTTCCACGTACACTGGCTATGTGACCTGCCTCCCCACTAGGTCAATATTACCTTAGCCTCTACACTTGCAGTCCGGTTGGTGATCAAAATTTTGACTCATGGTGTACCTACTTTGTGATTTTGTATCTACCTCATAATTTTGCTCTATAAAACTTTCTTTGAGAAGTAGGCTCATTGGAAACCCACTTTTGGGTGTCTTTCTGTATCTCAGGAGCTTCTCTCTCAATTTTTTGTACTCTTAACCTCAATTGTTCCTTAAAATTCATTCTTCAATTTTATGGAACATAAACTCAGCATATCTGACATCTAATGGGTTGGGAGTTATTTCCCCTATATCAAAACTACAAAAAAAAGAAAGAAATCTAAGTATGTTTGTGTGACTATAAAAATATGGACATTTTGCCATCTCAAAATCTTGAAAAGATTCTTGTGAAAGGATAAAGAGTTTGCAATTATTTTTAAAAGAGGTATTGTTTATAATTGCATGAATTCTAATACAGTACAAATTCTTGCTTTTATTTCTGTGATAAAGAGCTTTTTAATTAGTGTTGAAATTTATTAGAACTCAGGTGGATGTTGTAATTATCTGAACATTCCTACCTAGTTTTCCAATACTGAAAGATCAGCAAAAAGGTTTTTAACAAGCTATGCATTCAAAAATATCACATTACATTAACGAGGTTAAGATTTAAAGGTGAAAAAGAAGGGACAACAGATAAAATCATAGCAATCTCAAGAACCAAGATGTTTGGAAACTTCAGAATCACCGCAGAAGACTAATACAACCTGCCACTGGATTTTAGGCAAGTTTTGGAAAACAAGCCATCGTATGCCCGAGACTAAGACTATGGAAGGGCCTTAGTGTCTATAGGATAACAAGACGCTTAGCTCTGCAGGAAAGCAAGTGATGCTGTGGAAGTAAACATGGAAACTGAAACACCAGTGTGAACTTGAACTGTGGAGGAACTTTGCATACATCACATTGGAGAGTTGTTATTTGATCGTGTAAGAATCAAAGCGTCAAAAGAAGTTCTTAAGGAAGTAACAATGATTAATACTTTAGGAAGAAGAAAACTCTTGTAATCATGTTGGGCAGTAGAAGAGAAAATGGTAACAAGAAAATCACCTTATTATGGATCTCTCAGGAAAAAATGATGAGGGCTTGAAATAAAGCTTAAACATCATGGGTAATATTTGGCCTAGAATCAATAATATTTGATGAATGTCTATATATGGATTAACAGAAATCACAGACATTACTTAAAAATATTTGAAATAAAGCTTTGCATGGTGGTACATACAGAATGACAGAAAAAAAAAGGAAATTAAGACTAACAATAAGTGTTTCTAATTTAGGAGTGTGGGTAGACAATAAGTCCTAATAAAAATTGAGACTAAGGAGGTGATTTATAGTTTAAGATAATTACACATGCATTGCTTCACTTAAGATGACATTATAGTAATAATTACCATTATAATTCTGCTGAAAGGTTAATCACACATGCACTTACACAGAGTATCAGGTTTCCTTATTTTCTTACAAAGTGCTTTCACTGCTCTGATATACAGTGATATTTGTGTTATTTAGAGCCTATTTTACTTTATTTTATTCTTGCAGTGCTGGGGATTGAAACCAGGGCATTCATACTGAGCCATACCTCAAGCCCTTTTTTATTTTTTATTTTTGTTTTGAGACAGGGTGTCAGGAAATCTCTCAGTTGCCCCAGCTGTCCTTGAACTTGTGATCTTCCTTCCTCAGTCTCCTAGAATGCTGAGACTGCAGGTATGAACCACCATGCTAGGCTTTATTTCAAATATTTTTAAGATGTATTTTTCTCTCTAGCCACTATTTTTGTCTTAAATATTTTTATTGGTTTTTATTAATTATATTAAATATACTTTATTATCTTTCATTTTGAAACAAAATTTTAGGTTCAGAAATGTGACATGTCACATTTCTGGTCCTGCCATGAAACTTAAATGATGTTAAAACTAATAATCAATTTTTGGTCCTAATAGTAGTGTTAGGAGCAAAGCTGTCCATACCTTGGGTATCTAGGACAAGGCCATTGCCTCTCATGAGTTTGGCAGGGCTCCATGAGAAGTGTGCACAGCTCAGAGAGCTGATGCATATAATGATTCAACCTTTGCTTGTGATAATACAGAAAGTTTCCTCTTGTTCCCCATGAAGCAACCAAGGCATTATTTTTTGCTGAAGATTAGATATTATTTTCTGTTCCAGATTCTATCTGCCCTTAAACACTATAAAATTATTCATATGCGGAAAACAGATGCACTGCAGGTGTTGGGCACTTCCTTTCTCACACCAGGAGAAGGGGCTCCTCCTGACTCAGCTTTCGTGTATTGATTTCTGTCTTCCTCACCTCTACTCTCCTCTCTCCAGAGTTTCAAGAGCTTCACAGGCTATGACATGGTAGGATACCTCAGCATAGTTTTCATGTTAATTATATTTTAATATAATTATTGAAAACAATTCTCAAACTAGACGTGGAGGAGGGTGAGGCAAGAGCATTGCTGCTGTGACTTTTGTGACTTTTTAACTCACTGATCATGAAGGGCAGTGAGCAGGTGAAGACATAAAGACAAGACACACAAAGCTACGATCAGGTGAACCCCTCTCTCTGGATAGAACTTCTTAGGAACCACAGAGTGTTTATTTATACATTTGATAGTTCGTTGTCATATGACATCCTTTTTGCCTAGCAACTGATTGCTTGGGTTGCCTCAGGACCTCTTTGTTCCGGACTGAGCCTTGCTTTAACCCCTGATGTGTGCCAAGTTCCAGCTTTAATGGCTCCCTATATCTTCACCTTTTCTGTTTTGTAGCTGCAAGTGATGAGTGGTCAGTTGAAGTTGGAGGAGTTGTGTTTTGAAAACTCTTCAGACTTTTATTTTTGTGGTTATACTTTTCTGCTGAATGTTCAAGACCAAGTTAAAGTGAGGCCTATACTAATTAATTTTTTCTGTCTATCAAAGTCACTTAAGTCTCCTCAGGGTTTAACTTGGAATCCTATATAACACTTCTTAGTACTTCAGTCAGTGTCAGCCATTTGTATGAGTCACTGCCACTGCTTGACCAAGTTGCTTTCTGTGAAAGCTTGGGGTATTTTTCTCTCCTGAGGCACACTATACATCATTGATCACTTTCTCCTGTGGTTCCACAATTTCCTTGATTGGAAGACCAAGGACTCAACTGAGTTATAGGATGTTGCAGCAGAGGTTCTCTTATATCTTGGGTCCTCATTGACCTTGGAGGGTTGGGGCCAAAATATTGGCTAACCTTTTAGCCTGTCTATCTCTCTAATTTTTGGTCTCCAAACCTCAATTGTTGAACATCCAGAAGACAAGTTTAAAGACATTACATTGTAATGGAGGCAATAGGCTTAATATTACTTAATATCTTATCTCAATATCAAGCACCTTACAACATAAAATAGAACTGCTATTTTCTACTACTGTGGATGGCCTAGTATTTAAATCACTACAAAATACATGTAGCAAGTAAGTTACATATTTTACACAGAAAAATTAAAACTATTTAATTAAAACTATAATTTTGTAGCATGACAAACATGATATTTTATAACACACATGAATTTTGAATTTGACATTAAATACCCCTTTTAGTCAACCATCCTTATCTAATACATAAGAAATTTTTACCCAACTGGTTGATCTTTAGTGGGATACACATTTCATAAGTTTTTATTAAAGGCAGATGTCTGAAACTGAAAGAAAAATCTATCACCATAATCCCTGTTTTACAATTTGGAAGACCTGCACATCTGGAGGCATGAATACATTTAATACATCACACGATTTTCAGTCTATGAATTTCCTTTCAAGTTAAATGTGTTCTTTGTATACAGTATATCAATGGATCTTGTTTCTTGATATACTCTCCCACTGTTTATTTTTATTGCTGACCTGAGGCCATCTGTATTAACAGTTACAACAAACATACATTGGTTTGTCTGTGCCATGCTATCCTCTTATTGTTGGTCCTCCACTTTTCCCCTTCATTCCATTGCCTGCCTTGTTTGGCAGTCCTCCTCTGCTGGTGTTCCTGGAAACATGGTCATCTTTCTCTCTAGAATATTCTTTAGCACTCTCTGTAGGATTGGTTTGGTAATCATGAATTATTTCAATTCTTTATCATGGAAGTATCTTGTTTTTCTACCAATTTTGAATAATAGCTTTGCAGGGTATATCAATCTGGGTTGGAAGTCATTTTCTTTCAGAGTTTGAAACACTTCACTTCAAACTCTTCTTGACTTTTGGTTTGTGTTGATAAGTCTGCTGTGATTCTGATTGGTTTTCCTTTATAGGTGATCTATCTCTTTTCTCTAACAGCTTTTCATATTCTTGTGTTGAATTTCTGGGATCTTGATTATTACATGGCTGGGTGTGGGTTTACTTTGGTTATGGCTAGTTGGAGTTCTATATGCCTCATTTATCTGCATGCCAGATCCATTTCCCATGTTTGTGAAGTTTTCTGCTATTACTTCTGTAAATAGCCATTTAATTTCATTTGTGTTGACCTCTGCTTCTTCACTGACACTTATCATTCAAAAATTATGCTTCTTTTCATCATCTTGTAGCCACTGAGTTGTGATTTCCTGATTCTGTGTTATTTTAAGAGATCTTTCCTTTCACAATCACTAGCTGCAATCCTATCTTCAAGGTTTGAAAGCCTATCTCAGTCTCTTTCAAGTGGTTTTGCCAGCTTTTGATTGACTTTTTATTTTCCTGGATCTCTCTTTGAATCTGTTTCATGCATTGTAATTCCTTTCTATATTCATTTAAGGTTTCCATCATTTTCCTATGCTCCTCTTTTTAAAAAAATCTATGTCTACTTCAGACAAGCTGAGCAGCTCTTTCAGTATGTTTGTGATTTCTTGTTTTACCTGCAGCATTGTTTCTGATTTGACTCCTTTTACAATCTCATGAAGTTGTTTCTTTACTTTAGTTGCTATCCTCTCAGAGATTTCAGGTGTGTGATTTCTGTTTTCTTCCATGACTGTGTCTCCCAGACTTGTCCTGTGTGAGCTAGAGGTCTGAGATTGCCTTTTGCTCCTTTGTCTTGACATTCTCCTGGGTTTCTCCCAACAAGCTGATTGTGCGCACTTCCCACGTTGGCTGCCCCTCCACAGTGTAGGGGAATGGGACAGGCACCTGGGTTCCTCTAACCCCAGATTACTTGGGGATAGCAGGGCATGGAGTGGGCTTCTCCAGAGCTGTGCAGCTACGCTGGAGCTTCCCTGATGATCAGGAGTGCATTTATGTGGGGATGCTTCTCTCAGACTGTGTGTTTACACTGAAACTCCCATGATGGTGCCAGACACACAGGGGTATGCTTGTCTGATTCTACTTGTGGGCAATGGCTGCCCAAAGGAATCAAGGGTCTCCAGTGGTGGCCCACAGGTACACAGAACTTACCTTGCTGTGTGTTCCTGCTTCTGCTGGCTGCCCACAGGGAAGAGCTTTCCGGTGTCAGTGCCCAGCAGGAGGAGGCAGATTTGCTGGCTCTCTCTGCCCACACTGGCCACTCACTGTCTGCCCCACTTGGTAAGCCCTCTCTGCCACTGTTTGGCTTACCAGTGACTGTTGGATTGCACACAGGGGCAGGGCTGGCCCTCTGCCTCCTAGCTGGTTACCTGCAGAGATCTACGATGATGGGTGCCAGAATACACACAGAGGGGTGGGGCCAGAGCCCTCACCATGGCTGTTAGAGTACATGTGGGAGTGGGGCTAGCTGCCATGGGCCTAGCTGGTTACCAGTGGGGAACCTTAGCAATGGCTGTTGGAATGCACACAAGGGCGGGGCTCATCCAAGCAATTTCCACTAGACTGTTCCCAGCTAGCAGCTACTGGAGGGAGTCGGCTGCAGTTCTCATTCTGGGCTTATTCAGCCTGACTCCAAAATGACTCCCATTCTCCCGTGGGAGAACTGAGCCCTCTGCACTCACCACCAGCCAGTGCACTTCTCTGTGTCTGCTTCTCCCTTCCATTGCTGTGTCTTCTTACAGGGGCTTCAGGGGTTGCCAGCCACCACAGTCACCAGGACCGTGCATCCCCAGGCTCCAACAGCTCCTCTCACACAGCAGGTCCAGCTCCAGGTGAAGGTGCCACCAGCTACTGCCTTCTTCTTTAAGTTTTTTTTTTTTTACTCTCTCTATGGGCTTCAATTCTGACTTTAGGTTCTTCCTGGATCCAGGGGACCCCTTCCTTCCTTCTTGTCGCCCTCAAAATGCTGTACCCCAGCATCTGGACTGTTTCTCTCAGAGAGGCTGTTTACTCTGCTGCTTACTGTTCACCATCTTCACAGAAGTCCCCATGGCTGCTTTCTTATGCATGAATTGGATTCCTGTCCAATAATTTCTCCCCACCCTGAGGGATTTTTGTTTAATTATCTTAATAATTTTGATGACTTCTGAAAATGCAATCATAACATGTAACACATTATTTTTGGACAATGAGAGACTCTCAAGTCATAATAAACAATACACATTACATTTACACAACCAATTTTAGCATCATTTTGAGCAGCTGGCAACCCAGGAGGAAGCATGCCTTTTAAATCTACAACCTAAAGTATATTATGAACAAATGATCCAAAAATACAAAAGTAAAAAGAAAAAAGTTATTGAGCTAAAATAAAAAACAGTTGTCCACCA
Organism: Dolichotis patagonum; assembly: GCA_004027295.1. Lineage (NCBI taxonomy): Eukaryota > Metazoa > Chordata > Mammalia > Rodentia > Caviidae > Dolichotis > Dolichotis patagonum. The sequence goes on along the minus strand of PVJX010002051.1, from coordinate 24,989 downwards.
ACATGACAGACAAAGAAACAAGTACACAGTTTAACAGAATGGACAAATGTATTACAAAGTTAGAGTTCATTCAAATTATTTTTGACTAAATAGAATTATAATAACCTTTTACAATTTTAGAATTTATAATAAATAGACTAGTCATATTTTGTTGTAGGTCAATTTAAAGAGATTTCTTAAAAAGAATTTAACTATGAACTATATACAATTTTGTATTTAATTTGTCTTAAGAATACTGTTAACTCTCCTGTCCCTTTCTTTCACATAGCTTCCACTTCAGTGATCACTATACACTCAGTCACCTACTCAGACCTTTGATTTCTGTTTTTGGTTACTATCTCGTGGGCATCCTCGGTCAGTTCCTTTAATTGGTCTCAGATAAGTTCTAGCCCCATCTTTGTCTATCAGTTGTGGTATGATCTCTAAGGCATCACTGTCGTAGGACTGAGTATCAGCTACTCAAAAGGTTTGATCAGTTTCTTCTTTGGTGTTGTGATTCCCATGGATCTTGAGGTCCTTGGGGTGAAGAGATGAAAAAATAAAGAAAAGACAAAAGCTGGGGTCAGTCTTTGCTCTTCAGATGAGAGGAAGGGAACTGCCCCTTTCATGTTGGGGCATTTATTTATACATTTTGTAAATTAAGGTCACATGATACCCCCTTATTCTAACAACCTGATGTTCAGATTGCTTGGGGCTAGGTGTTCTGTGGGCTAAAGTAATTTTTCCATATGGCTCATCTCATGCACTCTTTGTTTTTGAGATGGCCATGTTCCAGCTCTACATGTGTGATTATTTCCAGCTTTAGCATATCGCCACACTCCAGGTCTGGGTCCATGATACAGCTGGACAGCACACTTTGGCACCTGTACAGGCCATTTAGCATTCTCTGGAAAAACACAGCATACCCTCTACCCTAAGTGAGTAGTGTGCTATAATCCTTTCTAGCTTCTTTTTCTTTATCTGATTGAATTGTCTTTCTGCCACTGTAGTTCCATCTTTAGTAGGATTTAAAAAGTTAATAATATATATTTCCAAATGAAATCTATTATGTGTAAATTTTGCAAGGAATTACCCCTTTTGTTTTTGTAATTGAATTTTGAGTATATGGTGAACATGTTTAACAAGTTTTAAACCTTGAGGATTATAAGGAATTCCCCTGGTAAAGGAAATATGGAAAGTTTTACAAAATATTTGGAAGGCAGTACTCCTATAGGCTGGGTCATTATCAATCTTACTTGTAAAAAAAAGTCCTCTATGTTGTGTATTCAGGTGTCCAGGGCTCCTGCTCACCACTCCCACCTCTGCCTTCTCCTGCCTTGCTGCCTCAGGGCTTTCAGCAGCGACTTGGTTCACAACCTGAGAAAAGAACTGTTTCTCCTTGGCCTTACCCTTCATTACCAACACTTTGCTGGTGGTGACAGGGAGGGGTCAGTGTCAGCCTGACTGCACCCACCCTCAGGGCAGTGAGTGATAGCTGCCCCTCCAAAAACTATTATAGCTTCTGCAGCTCCTATTTGAATGCTGCAGCATGGGCAAACTGGTAGTTTAAAGGCTTGGGGCCCCAGTAGAGTTCATGTTATTGCACTTGGGAGGCAGGGCTGCTGGGCTTTTGTCCTCTGTCTTTGCAGATGAAACAAGTAACGTTGTTCTTTACCTTTTCTCTAGGCTATTGATGAAAAACCTGAGTAATAGCTCCTGTTAAGGCAGCCTCCTGCACATATGAGGGGCCAATAGCTACACAAATCTGAATCATCCCAGACCACATAGTCTGTTTTATATGGGCCCCTAAAGCCTCTTTGTGCCATCTATTTGCATTTTCAAAGTCCAATTGTTGAGCGATTAATTTACTACCTCTGTGTCACTTATAATCCTCTCACTAGCTTGTAATAAGCATGCCACAAATATCTTGAAAAGTTTATCAGGACCCTGATGAATGGATGTCAAATCAAGGGATGTTTCACACTTTAAAGAAAGTTCCTTCTTTCCTTGTGGCAGCTATTTTACTTTGTTCATATACTTACAATTCAATGGTAAGTTGATTATTTGTGACAGCCAAGGCACCTTCTTCTGATTAACATATCTTTTGTAATAGCTATGTTATTAACAGAATTTTATGTGACCAGATCCATGCATAATTCAAAAAATTTTCTTTCCACAACAAATAATTCCATAGACTTAAACATGCTTTAGCTTTTCCTTTCCAGTCATTTGGGGCAATAATCTGTTGTTCTAAGAGCTCTATTAAACTCAAGGTAAAGGGGACTGTAGGGCCATATGTAGCAGAAGCTTGTTTTAGCTTTGTCAGGAACTTAAAGGGTACAGCTTCAGGAAGATGTGTAACTTGTCCCAGATTACTGAGAACTTGAACTTCAGTAACAAGATGGACATGCAGAAAATCCACCATGACTCCCCCACCTGTTTGGCTTCTTTTAGTGCCAATTGCAAGAGAGAGAGAGAAAATGGCTCTACTCTCCGAGAGGCAGAAGTTCCAAATTGTGATGCAGCAAAATTCTTCTCAACTGAAAAGGCAGAAATTACTGCTTGTGGCTCAGTTAAGATTATTAGGATGGCTATTATTCTGCCGTACTTTTCTCACTTGAGACTTGATTTTGAAATAGTGCTCTAACAAGCTGGGCATGGTGGTGCAAACTTGTAATCTTAGCACTTGGGAGGTGGAGGCAAGAGGATCGTTGCAAGTTTGAGACCAGCCTGGGCTACAAAGTGAGCTCAAGGACAGCCTGAATGGCATGGCAAGGTCTTGTTTCATGTAGAGGCTTATACATGCCTAGAACTTCTCCTAAACAGTTTATGAGAATCAATTATATTATGTGTGATGAAATGAATAGCTGTTTTGAAGAAAAACAGACATTACGGTATCCATTGCTGATTTCGTATCGTCATGCTGTGAAATCCAGTAATACTTCTATTCTTTGTTCAGAGTGGTTTTAGTTTGCTTTGTATTGTTTAATTTCAACATACATGAATGTATGGACAGCTATTTTGAAGAGAGCAAGAGACATTATGGCAACCATTGTTAATTTTCATATTGTCTGGTTTTGAAGGCCATGTAATGCCTTCATTACCCTGTTCTGATCAGTTTTATACTATTTTGTTTTGTATGAATTTGTTGTGTGTGAAGATATAGATAACCCTTTGGAAGACGAGACACATTATGGTAGCCACTGTAGATCTACTGTTGTCTTTTTTTAAGATTGAACTCATGACCACACACTTGCAAGGCAGGTGCTTATGCCACTGAGTGAAATCCCCAGCCCTTGTCTTGTTTTGAAACCTGTGTCATTTATATTGTTTTCTCTTGATCTGCTTTGCTCTGTTTTGTTATGTTTAGTTTTACTTCTTTTTAAAGAAATAAAATTAAATTTAAAAAAACAAAGAAAGAAAGAAAAGAAAGAAAGAAAAATAGTACTCTGAGCCAAATCCATTGTGGTTGTCCCAACAAACTTATGATCATTAAAGCACTTCCTAATGCAAATCCACAAAAGTAAATACAGAAATCAAGAATACAACAAGCATTTCTACATATACCGGTGGTTCTTGAGAACCTGTCTGTCCATGTTTTAAACCTGATATGGAATTGATGATATTAATGGGCTCAATATTGAAGTTATCAATATGTTGTTGGGTTCAATACCGATGATATCAATGGGCTCAATACTGAGGATATCAATATACCTCTCTCCTTTCTGTGTGCACACTAGAGGTGTCCTCTCACCTGCTGAATGATCAGTTTCTTCATGCCTCAGGTCCCTGTTCAGGTGCAATATGCAATGTGCAGCTAAGCTTTCAAACTTCCTGGGGTAAGGACCATGAAGGGCAGTGAGAAGGTGAAGAAATGAAGAGGAGACACAGAAAGCTGGGATCAGCCCTCTCTCTGGATGGGAGGAAAGGAACTGTTCAACCACTGTAATGTCTTTATTTATATTGGTAGTTTGATGTTATGTGACATCGTTTTTGCCTAGCAACTGATTGCTTCAATTGACTCAGGTACTGTTTGTTCTGGAGCAGACTTTAACTCACCCTTATATGTATGATCAGTTTGCAGCTTCAGTGGCTCCCTGAAGATTGCCTTGAGGTCAAAGACAGCCTGGGCTATAGAGTGAGTTCAAGGCCAGCCTGAATTACATAGTGAGACCCTGTCTCAATAATGAATGAATTAATTAACCAAAGTAAGTCTCCACTTTAACGTAAATCGAAGCAAAAGAAAAAGAGCACTAAACTTAAAATATTTTCATGGCTCTTCAGAAATCTACTTGAATTGTAAATTACATTAATAAAAACGTTATTTTTCCTCATTAACTGAGGCACCGAGAATGTATAAAATGGTTGATACATTGTGTCAACTTGAGAAGACTAGAAGCTTAACTAAGTAACTCAGCAGCTCTATTTCCTCTAGTATAGAAGACATGCCTTGAAGTCTCTAGGATGTTGTCCACTGTGTCAATTTGAGGTCAAAAGGTTAATTAAGCAATTCAACAGGGACCCAGGTTCCTTACTTTGTAAATCTCCTCAGCCTTCACAAAAGGAGGGCACAGAGATGGTGCAAGTGCTATACCCACCTGAGGGGCGTAGTCTGCTTACACCATAAGGGAGGGAAAAAAGGCTTGTTCTTCCCCCCTCCACTTTTGCTCTTGTTGTTTTGCTGTCTTCTGCCACACCGAAGTGTTCCCCTGGTACCATGCCACCCTGCCTTGGAGCCAGCTGATTATGGATTGAAACTTCCACAAACTGTGAGCTAAATAAACTTTTCCTTCCTTAATTTTTTGGTGTTGGGTATTTTGTCCCAACCAAGACAATAACAGTGTTATTTTATTTTTCCTCATTAGCTGAGGAACTGAGGATATATAAAATCGAATAAATGATTATGTTGGACTTTAGTGGCCAGGATTTATAGATAACTCAAGAGAGATGTTCATAGTGTTCTGTAGTTAGAAATACAGTGCTAAGGAAACAGATGAGGACTCACATAACCTGCTTAGGTTGAATTTTGGGGGATGAAAGAACAGTATCTGCACAGTGGAACCCACTGCTGGGCAGGACCTTCCTTTAGGGCAGACTGGGAATTTGCCACGTGGAGAAAGAGAAAGGCACTAAGAATCCACACAGAAGAACAAGCAAATAGTCATCTGGTGTAGGCAGCACGGGGCAAATTATAATGCAATAAAGACTGAAAAAGTTGAGGAGGGCTTTGTCGTAAGTGTGGCATATCAAACCAAAGATCAGAGTTAGGCACCATGACTTTTGACTTAGAATAAACTTCTAGAAACTCCAATAGGGTCTTGCACCACAGCTCCACAATGGGGTTTATTTCATGAGCCCACTCATTCCTGCATTCATTCAGGTCCTAATTTAATAAGACACCAACAATGCTGTTATTAAGGAGCTAAGTGCTTTCCGAAGAAAGGCATATAAGTGATATAAAAAAGGTGACATTTGAGGTGGGCTCTGTAGTGCAGGTCTGAGTTGAACAAGTCTTATTTATATGTTGATTAGAATGAGCTGAAGATACTTTCTGCATTTCTTTTTGTAACTGATCTGTTTTCAAGGTAGCATTAAAAAATTAAAGATAAAACACAGGAATAGTTGTTTCAGTAGGTATTATTTGAAGTGGCAATGGCCATTAGTGTAAGTAAATACTGAAAAGACTACTTGTTGCTCAATACAGTCTTGTTACACTGCCCAGGCTGGACTCCCACTTATGATCCTCCTGTCTCAGCCTCTCAAGTGCTGGTATTACATGTTTTTTCCATCACATGCAGCTTGAAAAAGTCCCCTTTTTGTGTGTCTTCATTGACGTGTATTTCTGCAGGCTAGAGAGAAAACAAATACATACACAAACACTATACATTTATGTATATCTACCAGAGCCTTGGATACAGGTCTCAAACAGTTGTTGAATTAAGTTGAACACTTTTGGGTTTCATTAGAATTGCAGTCCTTAAATGCTGCATAACTGTTAAATAATGGTGTGACGGAGACTAGAAAATAGTGAGTAAACTAGCAAGGTGAAGAAATAAGACCACCGTACAAATCAGCCTTGAAATCACACAACTACAGCACTTACATTAGAGGTAAGAATCTTGCTCCTCACACATCCACTCTGTCTAACTTAGCTTTAGGCAGTCTGCAGGGAACAGCCTGCATGAGGATGGGTCATAGAGCTCTAGGCGAACACCCCAGCAGAGTAACAAGGCAGTTGGGCCTAAGACACGGAGGAAGGACTCTCAGAACTGGCTGATGCACACCCGGAAACAGGGCCACATCCTCACAGTGCTGGCGGGTGCTTATGTTGAAAGGCTTTGTACAAGTTGAAGTAAATATTTCTCTAGAGTCATTTACACATTAAAATAATAATAATACCTAGAACTGAAATCATATTATATCTACAAGTGTTTATAATACAGGCACTTGGTGAAAATCTTATTACCTAATTTGCTAGTTGTAATATGTCACTGTGGGTTCTAAACTCAAGATTCTTGTTGCACATTACTGTTTTTATAAATTTTTAGGAAAATAGAATGTACTAAGTTTGAAACAACGACCAAGAGGGTTAACATTTTTTATTATTGAGCAGTAATTGCATGTTTCTTAGTTTGAAACAGTTTGAAAATCATTTCGTTTTCTGTGATGATGGAATTTACAAAACTCAGAATTGACTAAAAATCATACAGAAATGGTTCCCAAAGGAGAGGAAAGAAGAAATATCATCTAAGATTTTTTTCTGGTCTTTGGTCTTTGTTTTGGAAACAGGGTCTTGGCGGCCTCCAACTCGCGACAATCCTGCCTTACCCTCCTGAGTGCGGGAATGCAGGCTTGCGCCGCCTCGCCCTGCTCTGCCTGGGTCAAGCTAGAGCATAGAGAGGCAGAGGCCAGCGGCGAGTTCGAGCCCAGCCTGCTCGGCGCCTCAGCGACCTCGGGAGCTTGCCGCCCAGTGAGAGGGCTGGGGAAGCAGCACGGGAAGGCTGCGGCCCCATCCCCAAAACCGAGGCGACGCCCAGCCGCTCGGACCCGCAAGCTCTCCGCAGGTACGCGCGTGGGGTGCGCGCGCTCCGGTCCCCAGCAGCGTCTCCGCGAGGCGATCTGACTCGTCCCGCGGTATGCAGGAGCCTAGGTAGGAGCCGGGTCTGGCACCCCCGGAGCGCCCGTTTCACGCTAAGACTCCTGGGGAGCGGAGGCGAAACTGCTACTGCGGAGGACGGATGTGGGAACCCCGCGACCACGGCCGGCACTGTCAGCCCACGGAACGCGCGGGGACCTGAAGGCGACGAGCTGTGAGGGATGGGGCGTGGCTTCGGGGCAGGGGGCGGGGCTGCAAGGCAGGGGCCGGACTGCAAGGCAGGGGCGGGATGCAGGGCAGGGGCGGGATGCAGGGCAGGGGCGGGG
>PVJX010002051.1:0-17488 GCA_004027295.1 Dolichotis patagonum | reverse complement strand
CTCCCCACGCCCGCCCCCCGAGGACCCCGAACGCCGGGCCCTCGGCGGGAAGCGGCCCCGCCTTGGGGAGCCTGGCTGGCGGCTGCCCGCCGCGCAGCGCCCGTCTGAGGCAGAGCGCGCGTGGGCGTGGCCGTCCCGCGGTCCTCTGCTGGTCCCGGCCGCTGGGCTCTGGGGCCGCGGCGCGGCTGAGGGGACCCCGGCCTCCGCGCATCCCCGCTGCTCGCAGCCGCCGCCGCAGGAGGAGGACGGGGACGCGGCCGAGCGCGCGCCGGGCTCGGGGGGCGCCGCGGCCCGGGGCCGTGAGGAGGAGACCGCGGGGCTGAAGAGCGGCTCCGCCCGGGCGTGCCCCCGGGAGCGCACAGACGTTCAGCGGCCCCGAAAAGGACGCTACGCCCAGGAGCAGAAGCTGCAGGACGGGCAGAAAAGTCCAGACACGGGAAAGGGTTTCTCTGAGCTTCGGGGGAGTGCCTGCCTCTTCCTCCGCCACCGGAACGTTTCCGAGGGCCGAGAAGCGCGAGGCAGCGCCCACTCGGCCCGCGGCGGCCGGAAGCGCAAGGCGAGCGAGGCGGGAGAGACCCGCGGGGCCCAGCGCGCGGGCGGCGCTGTCGGACAGGATTGTTGGGTCATGAAACATGGTAAAGCTGACAGGAAAAGTGTGAAAAGAGCTGGAGAAAAGCTGAGTTTGCTACAGTTACAAGCAGTAGAACCCGTCGGTGAGGTAGAGTGTCGCAGTATGAAAGCCCTGAGCGAGCTCGAACAGTTAGAGCCCCTGACGGTAGACGAGCTAGGCAGCCGGATCGTGCGAATGAATATCGTTTGGTTAAACAGTAAAGGAGAAAATGATAATGTGCTACGGATGAGATACCACACCATAGGAAAGGATTTTCATGTAGGCAACACTTTTCAAAGTTTCCTTACAGAAAGTTTTTATTTCCATAAAAATATTTCAGGAAACCAAAGGGACAATAGAATTTTAAGCTGGTGTCAAATTTTGAAGTGCAAAAATGAAATTGGTGTTAATAATCTAATAGCCAGGAGTATCAATGTCAATATAAAGAATGGCATTTTAAGCAAATATTTACAAACCAGTGTTTCAAAACGCTTAAATATTTTTGAAACCTACATAGCTTATATATTCAATAACTTCAATTCTTTAGCCAGAATTGAAGATGATTTTGAATTAAAGGAGGGATACACTTTCAAATGGGTAGTGCACTTGAATTACCCAAAACTTACTATTACAGTGGAAGGTCATACTGTACATATAATTAGGACTTTAATTTTTTCAAAACGTTTAGAAGATATGAAACCTGTGTTAAAGAAAAGAAAGCCTATATTTAAAAGCCAAAAAATTCTTGAATGGTCTAAGAAAAAAAACTTTGATTCTTTTAGTACAACACGTAAGAATTTATGTTTTCCAATTTTCAAAGTATGTGGGAAAATTCCTTTTTTAATCTGCTTTGGTGACATGGCAGAACTTTGTTTGGTAAAAAAATCTAGTTATAAGAATATGAGTTGGCTTGAACAACACATGAATTTAGAAATCTGGGTTTACTGCAACTTTAGTACTGTTAAAACACATATGAAATCTGGTCCTCAGTTTATACAGAAATACCATGGACGTATGAGTGGAAAATGTCATGAAATAAATATGCACAATCAGGATTTAGGGCATGAGAGAAAACAGGGTCCTAAGAAGGTCAGTAGCTTTAATTCTAAGCGTACACTTGAAGGTTCTTTTGTTGTTAGACGAAAGGCTACACTGGCAAACCAAAATATAAAACATAGTGTCGTAAATCAGGTGCTGAATTTTGAGAGCTTGCAAAGTGAAATGGAAAGAACCAAATATGACTTTATTTTGAAGAAGGAAATAAAAGTCACAGCACAGAGTTCAGTAAATAGTTGCCAACTTTGTATTAAGATAGAAAAGGAAGAAGAAAGTTTTTTTCCAAAGACTGGCGTGCTTTCTGTGCAGTTACTTTCATTAATGAGTAAGAAAGTAAGTATGAAGGAAACTAAATCTGTTAATCAAAATAACCCAACAGACAAAAGTGAATATGAGAGTATTTTGCAAGACAGTGAGTTAGCCAATTCAAAGCATTTTCATCCAAAGAATGATGCTACATTATATGTTAATCAGCAATTTGAAACTGATTCAAATGAAGGGAACAATGAGTATTTTGAGAATTTAACTGCAAAATGTGTATCAACAGAAGCTCTGACAATAGTAAAAGACTGTGAGACAAAGAGTAAATTTGATTTGGTACTTGAAGAGCTTTGTATGTTTCATGAAATTAGTAAGGAAAATGAAACTGCAAACATCATGGAAACAAACAATGGGCAACAAAATTACTTTGAAGAAAGTAAGGTTAAGGAGGCAAAAATGGAGATAGAAAAAGATTTGAAATTGGTTACAGTTGACAGAGAGTGTGTGTCTCCTTTGCCCAGTGATACAGTAGCAGGTCCACATTTTGATAGATGCCACAAAGGTTTATTTAAGTGGAAAACCGTACCCAGTAATGGAGAACAGGAAGTTCCCAGTGTGTATTGCTGTCCTAGAACAACAGAGGAAGAAATACTCTACTCTATTTATGAGCAAGGTATGTAATTCATTCTAAAATATTCTTTCTCATGATAAAATATTTGCTGCTTTTCTTGTGTGTATAATTTTGGCAAAAGAAGTAAAGCACAAAACAAATGTTTATTGATGTATACTTTTTTGCAAAGGTTATTTAAGTGTTATATAATGTGCCAAACTTGCAGGAAATAAATTAGTAATTTTTTTGTAATTTTTAAAGAGAAAGTCTGAAGAGTCTTCACTTCACCAAGTATGATAACTAAGGATGTATTTCTGGAAAAATAATTTGTTTATAATGCTAACATTTTTATATAAAAATACTTTTGCTAAAACATATTATCTTTATTTTCAGATGGTAAAAATTCTTTAGCTAAAAGACCTACTCTATTCCCTGGTGAATATGTGGAAGGAAAATTTAATTATTTATCAAAGGGAGGTAAGATCTTTAGGTATTTTCTAAAATATCTTGTAAGATTTCTATTACATGTTTATATTTTATATTTGTGATGAAAATTTATTTATAGTATTAGAGAATAAATGCATTTTCTTTTTTCTTTTTTTTTTTTTTTTTTGGTACTGGGGATTGAACTCATGACCTTGCACTTGCCAGGCAGGCGCTTAGGCCACTGAGCTAAATCCCCAGCCCAGAATAAATGCATTTTCAAAACATTAATAATTTAATGACACAAATGCAAAAGTTAGAAATGAGTTAAAAATTAAAATGCCATTTAGAATATTATTAGGACATACACATTGCAAAAGCTACGTTCAAATATTTGCACAGATCTATGGTAATAAATATGTGCCAAAATAGGTGTTGAATATATTTCCAGTGCAAATGTTTAACAGGTAACCTTACTGGCAAAACCAAAGAAAAAAGGGTTTATCTCAGTTGGATATCTGCTGACACTGAGATGTCACTCCCAATTATGTTTTGTACTTCTATTATATAGAATTTTTATTACGTTAATATGGATATTTTATAAATAAAAAATTCTATTTAGTCATGTTAATGTGATTTTTGAGAGTGGAATTAAATTTTTGATTACCATTAAATATAAAACTTATGAAAACCAGCTAGACCTTATACTTTGCTTAAGAGTTCTACAATATCAGAATAAAACTTGATATGTCTAATCATTCTAATTTGTGGAACCAATGCATGTAGATAGAGATGGGCTTAAAAAGTTAGGGAAATAGATAAAGTTATAGCTGAGTTAGAAATTTCTGATGTATTAAAACACAAAATTAGATCTGAAAAAGTAGCATTGTAAGTAAAATATATTTGCTACAACATCTCCAGTGGTGCATCATTTTTCCAAGTGTTTCTCTTGTCTTATCATCACCAGTAGAATGCTATCTTCAACCTTTGTTACCTCAGAACTTTCTTTTCCTTCTTTTCTTAGTTTATAATGAAATAATCTTAAAAATTGAAGGCCACAGGTAGTCTTTTCTCAGTGGGCAAAGAAAATGTTTAGTGGATCAATACTTGTGAATCTAAAAGGAAAGCTGAGAGAATTATCCTGGAAACCCAGATGTGGTGGTGTACCTGTAATTACAGCACTCTGGAGGGCTGAGGTGGGAAGATGGCAAATTTAAGCCAAGCCTGGGCAACTTGGCGATTTAACAAAACCTTTTCTCAAAATAAAAATGTTAAAATGCTGGAGATGTACTTCAGTGATAGAGATACCCCCTGGGTTCAGTCTTGAGTGTGTGTGTGTGTGTGTGTGTGTGTGTATGTGTGTTTAGAGGATTACCTTGCAAAGGATATGATTTGCTTTTTCTAGTGTGAGAAAAAGGGAAGACATTGGAGTTAGAAACATGCTTTCATATAGAAGTAGATTAGGGGGCACATACTCGTGTTGTCTTTGTGATTATAACTGACATAATGAAATGAATATGTGAAACAAATAAAGTGTAAGTGCAAGTTATATATATGAAACAAATAAAGTGTAAGTACAAGAAATGATATCTTGGAAATATGCAAGTCCATAACAATGTAACTCTACCCTCACAAGATAAAGTGATCAATCTTGAAGTAAAAAAAATATAATAATAATAATAATAATAATAATAATAATAATAGTGTGAGGTCAGCCAGAATTGTATACTACTGTGTTAGATTCACTTTCACAATGCATGAAAACTGAATGATTTTCCCAATGCTTATTGAAGTCCACAGTGTAAGGGAAAAGTTGGGAGATACTGGGATGTGGGGTTAATGAGAACAGGCAGTGCTCTGTTTGGGTGGAGTGGGTGCCTTTGACACTGATTTTATAGGCCTCAACAAGATCCCAACTGTCTTGAAATGTTTTGATATGTCCCCACCTGTCATCATGATGCCTATTCTTGTAATTCAAGTTTTTACCACTGTTTTCTTTCTTTCTCTCTTTCTTTCTTTCTTTCTTTCTTTCTTTCTTTCTTTCTTTCTTTCTTTCTGTGCTGGGGATGGAACTCATGACCTTGCGTTTGCCAAGCAGGCACTTAGGCCACTGAGTTAAAACCCCGGCCCTTTACTACTGTTTTCAGTGCATCTTCTCTCTGGCTCTGTTTCTCTGTGGCACAGAGAAGGATATTTTTAAGTTATTTCGAACAGATGTTATATGCCTGTCAGCTAGTTTCCCAGGTGTTTTGTGTATCATTTAGACTAACACTTCCCTAACTTTAATATATGCATTAATCACATGAGGGTACTGTTCAGGGGTTCTTTCAATGGTCGGATTCCACAGTTTTAGCCCAACCCAGAAGATGTAGATGTGGCAAGTCTGTGGATCACATGTTGAATTGCAACCGTTTAGGAAGCAATCAAGTTGTATCATTTCATACAATTGAACTATAATTTCATGACAGTTTGGTTTAATATTGAATTTTAGAAAATGAGAATTTCTTGTAGCATACTTTTAATGGTTAAATTCATTAAATAATATAAAATGATAGATTAATCCAGTGCTAAGAATAATAAAGAATCATAATTTAACAAAGGAGACAGGAATACATTCTCACAACCATGATTTAATGACTAAAGTCATACACTGTGTAAAGGACTGACTGTTGATGGAAGTTAGTTCTATGATTTCCCATGCATTAAAAATTTACCAGAAGTATATATCATATTTGATATTTTGAAAAAGTAATCAAATCCTATAGACTAAAATTCCTAGCTTATTTCTGAAATAAAGTAAAGAAGTATGCCTAGTACATGTTGCTGAAATTGTCTAGTTTATAGCCAAGTCCAGTATATCAGATATTATCTGAAAATTTGTCTTACGTGGACAACCTCTTTTTGTTTAAAAAATGCAGCAGTAAAATGGCATTTTCCTCTTTGATTTATAGCTATTTTGATGGTGTTAAATTGCTTTTCTTCTTTTTTACATGCAGCTTAATTTTATATTGTTTCATTAATGTTTACAAAGATACATAGATTCTATTGTATTTTGTTAACAGTAACCAACACATTTACCTGTCTAGTTAACTGATTTAATAACAAGTATATCTCCATGCAATAATTTGAACCTTTTGACAATAATATATTGTGAAGTTAAATAAAAACTTAAAAATCAGAGCTATTACTGTAAAATAGGTAATATATTTGAGTTCTATTATTGATACTAATTTCAGAGATCAAACATAATCATTAACCAACAATATGACATTTAGCTTCTACCTGAAAAATGAAATGTTTAAAGTAGTATATCAGTTTGACTTTAAAGTCTATTTAGTGTTGTTGTTATTCAGACCATCTGACTGAATGCTAATTTAATCTTGTTATTTCCTATTAGTCAAGTGACAACCTTTCTGTGCTTAGGTTTTCACATTTTAAAATGATACAGGATAAGGTAAAATAAGTGTCTGGCAGGTAAATAAAAAATGTTCATACGTGCTCAGCGAATGTTGGTAGTATTATGGTTAGAAGTAAGAAAAGAGTGTTAAGAATACTGGTTATTTTACTGTACTTATTGTCTGATGTTTTTAGGTATTTCTCATGGCATTTCAAGAATCCAGCCTCTTAAGACATGCAATCGACCAATCAGGATTGGTTTGTCAAGAAAAGCAAGATTTAAGCAACTCCATCCCTACCTGAAATAAATGTGTTACAAGAGCTTAAGAGATTTTGGACTTTTAAAACATTTCATAATGTCCAGAAATATTTTATGTCTTTTTTTGGATAAGTGCTTTTTTTCCCTTTGGGGAGCTTTTGGGCTTTCTTTGTTTTGCAATGTAGAGAGGATTATTTTGTGTATGAAATATTACCTTTAAAAGTTAGGAAATACTTTCTTTATATTTTCGTATCCTATAATCAATATGCATATTAAAGCCTTCTTATGATTTTGTAAAATATGTTGATTCGTTTTTATGATATATACATACAGTCTTTTTGTGGAGATGATTGATAACTTTTATAAATTTTTCAAAGAACTCATGGAGCCACTGTTTGAATCCACTGTCTCCATGTTTCAGGTGAAAAGGTGGAAGTGCAGTTTTCCAAGTGAGCTTCCCAGGTCACAGGGTTATCCGAGGATTGGGGTGGAGGTGCTTTCAATGATCTGAAGAATGTCCTGCCACCTTTCTCAGCATTCCCAGTTTTCCATTGTCCCTCCTGGTACTGGAAATTGAATCCAGAGCCTTCACTGAGAGCTGTATCCCAAGCCTTTTAGTTCTTTCTTTCTTTCTTTCTTTCTTTCTTTCTTTCTTTCTTTCTTTCTTTCTTTCCTTTCTTTCCTTTCTTTCTTTCTTTCATTTTTTATTTTAAAACAGGATCTCACTAAATTGGCCAGGCTGGGGTTGAATTTGTGATCCTTCTGCCTCAGCCTGTAGAATATTGGGATTACATGCTTGCACCATGACTCATGTCTTACTATCCAAATTTTATTTCTTCCCCCAGAGTCTGTCTTTGGCCCCAGAGTAGAATTATGATTATATAACTAACAACTTCTATTAACTTATTCATAGAACAAGTACATTGTTATACTGGTATTGGTGTGATAGGCTCAATGATAGAGAAGACATATGCAAGACCTTGCCTAATGGAACTTGCTTTCTGTACTTAGGCTTGGTAGAGAAATGTAGGATATACACAATTTAAAGGTAACCCTCATCAGAGTAAGTATACTTTAAAAAGCATCAGACAGATAAATAATAGAATCAGCCACTTATCAAAAAGGAAGAAAAGAAGCATCAAGAAAGCATAAAAAATGGCTTTCTTTGCAGAGGTAAGTCCAAATATATTAATTGATGGGGTTATTTCCTATTACAAGCAAAGGTCTTCAGACTTACTAAAAGTCACTTCAAATCTGACTCCATTAATTTCCACTTCATACCATATATTTTTTTACTTTATTACCCTGATGTAATCCACTCTTACACTAGTACTTCTCACACTATAAATTATGTCTTGCTAGAACACAAGCTGCTTAAAGGTAGGATTAGTTTCTCCTGTTAATATATCCAAGTGCTTACAATAGTACCTGACTCCTGGTAAATATTCATAAGATACTATGTGACTATAAATGAATACATTTCAACTCCTGTCTCAAAATAGCAATATATTATTCTTTTTTCTTTTTCCTTTTATTTTTTTAAAATTGCCAGATAAAATTGTATCTTGACAGATTAAATTATATATTTAAATAAATTGAGTATATAAATTGTGTATTAAATTGCATATATTTAAATATGAATTTTATATATTTCTTTTTTGCAAGATAGTTACATCTAGCATCTAGCTAATTAACATGTATTATTAAAACATAGTTACAGTTTTTGTGGTAAGAACACTTGGTATTTACTCAGCATTTTTTTTTTTTTTTGGCTGTACTGGGGATGGCTTTTGTGCTGAGCTAAATCCTTGGCTCTTCAAAATTAAAAAAAAATTTTTTTTAAATTTTGAGACAATGTTTTGCTAAGTTGCTAAGTTGCCTAGGCTGGGTTTGTATTTGCAGTTCTCCTGCTTCAGGGATTACATACCTATAATCCCAGCACTCTTGGAAGTGCTGGGATTACAGGTATGTGCTACTATGTATGGAATTCATAGGCCTGTTATATATTATGTACGTATTTGAAATATTTAAGATATGCAGTAAATAATAATAAATAGCTACTTACTGGTACATAGTAACTATTCAATAATTGGTAACTATGGGCTGGAGATATAGCTCAGCAGCACAAAAGCCTGCCTGGGAAGCATGAGGTCATGAGTTT
Source organism: Dolichotis patagonum (assembly GCA_004027295.1). Taxonomy (NCBI): domain Eukaryota; kingdom Metazoa; phylum Chordata; class Mammalia; order Rodentia; family Caviidae; genus Dolichotis; species Dolichotis patagonum. The sequence continues at coordinate 8,712 of PVJX010002051.1, read as the reverse complement.
GATCCCTGGTACAAAACAAAACAAAACACTAATTGGTAACTAGAATGCTTGCCTTTCTGATTTTTTTCTGGATCCTGCATTGCATTATTATTATTATTATTATTATTACCATTTTTTTGTTGTTGTTTTGGTACCAAGAATAGCACTTATGACCTCATGCTTGCCAGGCAGGCTCTGTGCCATCGAGCTATATCCCTGGCCCATGAATTGCATTATTTTCAAGAATATGCTATTCTTTTGAATTTTATGGAGAGTTTTTTAGATTTTTTTTTCTGCAAATGCCTTCCTTTTTAATTATAAGCCCTTACTGGAGTTTCCTTGACATTTTCACAAGGTCAGTCTCATCACAACTGAAGTTTGTCTGCACACACTTGTTCTTTTTGCCTGCTCCCTGTTGCTGTGTGCGCATATTTCCTTCCGTTCTCAGTTTTGCTACTCTGGGGCAGGTTAATGTGGTCCCACTGTTACCCCTAGTTCCCAAAATCTTTTAAGGATACAGCTCTTTCAGTTCTTCACTGTGCGAAGCACCTTCCCTTGTAACTGCCGCAGGCTCTTTTGTGCTGAGCTGATGGAGCAGACATAATCTTACCTCTGAGCCCACTGTGTACGTCCATTGGCGTGGCTTTAAGAGCTTCAAAATAGGAGTCCCAACCAGTGGGCATGAGCATGCGGGCGCGTGCACACACACACACATACACTCCTTTTGCCCTCTCCCCTAGTTCTATGAGTTTTTTCTCTATGGAATTACAAAGTGAAAGGGTTGAAGGGAGGTTGCATTTTATTTCTCACATTTTTGAGTCTTCATTGCTACATTTGGAGCACTTGCATGGAAACTGGTAGGAGACATTTTAAATTGCAATTAACAGTCCCAAATTCTTTTTATACTTGTTCTTAAAATGTAAAAGTGGACCATTTTCACATTGGAAAGGATATAAAAACCCCTTCAAATAACACTTTTATTCAAACTCAATACATCTGTGTTACTTCAATTTAAAGTAGCAAGCTTTTGGATGCATAATTGTGATGTGAGAAGGGAAGCACAGCTTTGATTTGAAAAACTGACAGTACATAAAATATACAAATCTCTGAGCAAATATTACTGAGTTAGAAAAATTATTGAGTTAGGAAAATTGGAAAACTATGCAGTGGGTTTGATTCTCAGTTCAATCTACATTGCCATCTTAAAAAACTTTATACTGTCAGCCTTCATTCTAGGAATTTTGCTAATGACACAGACATTATATATTTTTCACATACATACAACAGTCTGTGCCAGACTTTGTACTACTAAAAACAATTTTTGAGCATGACTATATCAGAACAGTACTACATAATATTTTACAAATTACTGTTTTAAGTTATCCTTGTGGATGTGTTGATGTAATATTTTGAAAGGATAGGCATGCGCTACTGCAGCGCTTCCTGTAGAAACAGCAACTAAATTCTCCCCCTAGTCATTTTACGGCCAAAATGGCAAACTCGTAATCTAAAGAACTATGTGTGTACAGTTTTGTAATTTGGGACATATTTACTTTAAACAAGGTAGTCTTGTGGTGCTCTTCCTGAACTTGAGACTCTCCGCTGTCTATGCTGTGTAATGGGCGTCCACTGGGCACCTGCAGCCTGGGGCGGGCCCTGCCAGGCACCTGCTCCTTCTTCTGAGCCCTCATTCCCAGTGTTTCTCAACTCCGTGAACAGGAGCACCTTGCTTTTTACTCACAGTAGAAACCTTGGCGTCTTCCTTGCAACTTTTTTCACTTAACACACAACTGGCCTACCAGAAAATCCTGTGTGCTAATTCTCTTGCCTGAATTATTGGAACTGAATTCTAATTGGTTTCCCTGCTTCAGTCCTTGCCCTCCTTTTTTTAAAAATCAATTTAACTCTTCCTGTATGATATCTATCTATCTATCTATCTATACACACACACACACACGCGCGCGCACACACACAAGATACGTAACTATACTACTAATCTCTGTTCATCAGAAGAAACCACTTATGCTTTCATTATTTGATTGATCATTTTTTCATCCCTGTACTTTGTAATCTGCTTTGAATATAATATGCAATATATTAACCAGTATTAATCTCCTATTTGATACATTTTTGTACTTCTTATTTTGTTCTGAAAGTCTGTATCATCGTTTTTATTCTGTTTATTTTTAAAATAAAAGAAAAAAGAAAGTAGGTGTTCACGAGTGTGCCCTATTGCAAAAAGGTGAAGACATGCGTTAGCACAGTTGTGAAGGGATGATTTTGTCTGGGATCTAAGATAGGTCTTACAAAAATCTAGTAATGTGATATATCCAAAATTTCTCTAAACTGGGAGTGATGGCACTTAACTGTAATCCTGTCAGTCATGAGGCGGAAGCAGGATTGCCATGAGTTTGAGGCCAGCTTCTTTCTCTGGGTGGGGGAAGAGGGAACACCGTGGGCAGGCTCCATGCTGAGTGCAGGTGGGTCCCTTTCTAAAGTTCTACAGCACAACTTTTCATTCTTACTTATTTTTCCTTATCCTCTCTCCCTTCCTCCTTCTCTTCCTTTCTTTTTCTGTTTCTAAGGCTCTGGGGATTGAACCCAGGAACTTTGCACTGAGCTCCATCATTAGCTTTTGTTTTTCCTTCTTTTTGAGATAAGTTCCCAGGATGTCTAGAATTTGGAATCCTCCCACCTCAGTCTCCAAGAGTGCTGGAATTATAAATTTTCTTGATGTAGGACACACTGATATTTCCTCATATTTGTTGGCAGCAACTACATCATCTTCTACTAGTTTTATAAATCTTCCTTTTTTAAACTAACCATCGCTAGGTGCCATCAGTAGCTGTACCAGTTTTACGGACAAAACTTAAAGGAAATTCTTTGAATATAATTTTTACTGTGTTGTGCAAGTCAAGAGATTTAATTGTGTCTTTTAATGGCACAAAAGAATCCTTTCTGTGTTAGCATTATATTCATAAGACCTTTGTATTAATAAAACAGAGAGTCGAGCAACATCTGCAGCTTCACTATTTCATATATTGCCAAGGCAAAAAATTTGAAATTAGCAACTTTATTTTACAAATTACTCTAGACAGATTTCTCATTTTTTCAGTTTATTTGGCTATAGTCTGGTGACACTGATTTTAGAAAAATCTTTCTTTAAAAAAATCAGAACAAATTCTATTTGCCAACTTTCCAGGTATTTAATAAACTCAACAACATTAAGTGGTTTTGATTTTCTGTTTGAGTTGTAACTTTTTAAAAAAATTTGAGATGATAGACTTTTTCCACTTCTGGTATTTTATCTTATGAAATACTCTTTGATATGCATTGAACTTGGCAGTGTAATATATATATATATAATATCTTCAAATTTCAATAATTGAAAATGCCACTATTTCCCTACACATTAAGCTTAGTGATTTATTGTCTTGACAAAATTACTCATCTGTCCATTTTTCATTGCACACTACTACTTCTCCTATGATTTTTCTTTTCCATGGTTCTGTTTTCTTTTTGAGTTGATGTGGAGCCATGTTGGAATCAAACTACGCTGAGCAAGAAGCCATTTATTTTCTAGTATTGGCAATACTGTATGTGCAGTTATAACACTATCATGAGCAAAAAGCTCTTTGATACATTTTTGTACTTCTTGTCCTAGCTTCTGAAACTAATGTACTGTTATTAAATTATACACACAAGGAGCCCAAGTCTAATAACTAAATAAGAACACTTATGGTCTGCTTCATGACTCTGAATGATGACCTTCACAGGCTCCCATGCACGGAGCTAGGGAGAAACACTCCTGCTAATGGCTGTCTCACCTGCTGAGTAGCACAAGTGCATGGGGGAGGAACAGAACGTGGGTTCTGTGTGGCTGTGTGTGGTTGGAGCAACAGATGAATCTACTCTGTTTTGCGCCCTGCATACATGCCGTTTGGCTGCGGCCTGCACAGCCCCTGCTGGAGTACAGAATTAGGTTAGAGTCACTGTCCAGGAGATTAGAAGCTGTCCAGGGCAGCACATGGGCGGTGGGTTGGACATGCCTGGATAGGAAGTCAAGACCCAATTCAACTCAAACTTCTAAAAGTATTCCACTTTAAGAGCCAAAATTCTTAATTTTGAGTGTGAGACCTATATAAACATTGAGCCCTCTGCTACTTCCTAAACATCATTTTTTCCTTCTGTCCATTCCAGTGAATTCAGAATAGCTGTGCTGTTTTTTGGGTATGTTAGGCATGTTCCTGCCTTGTCGAGGGCCATTTTATACAATTTTTTTTTGCAAAAATCATTTTGTGATGAAACTGTGATTAGGGATTGTCTGAGGCCTCGCATTTTGTCAAGTGAGCCAGCTGTGGTGTGCAGAATCATAACTCTGTGCCTTTGGTTACAGTCAAGGGCTAAAAGGTCCTGCGATGCCGTGATGCTCCAAAGCAAGTTTACACTAGCTGAAGATGTCCTGGTTCCTGGAGTACAGAGTAGCAGTAAAAACACAGGCTTTATGTGGGGAAAGGAACAAACTCCTTGTTAACCTGCCATCTCTCCCTCTGTCCTCACGACACGAGAGCATCACTAGTTTAAGATCATTGCTGCCCCCCAAGTCATCCGATACTCACTCCACCAGTGTCCTCAGTGTAAGTGTGATCCATGAATACTAAGTTCTGGCTTCCTGCGGTCTTCTACTCTCTATGAACCATTGATTACCCCAGGTCCCTGTTGCATTACTATTTGTCTCTTGCTGTAACACCTTGCAAGAAACTGAGGACTCATGTCTGTGTCTCATGCTGCCTCAGGACTGTCATTCTTGCTTTCTTTTCTTGGCATGCTCGCTTCTAAGATATTTGTGTAGATTGTTCTGCATCATTTTCCTAAGAACTTAATTCATATGTACCTTTACAAAGTGGGTTTTTCCGCATGCTAATATTTATATGCCCTTTATTTGTTTTTAGTTTTTTCCCCTTAATACTTTGTATTAGGCATAATATATATTTTATTTATTTATTTTGATAGCTGGCAGTCCTTTCCACTAGATTTTTAAAATAAAAACAGAGAAACAAACTTTCAGAACAAAAAAATGAGAGAATAACAATAGTTAATACACTATGCATCATTGTCTTCAAATTAGTTATTTAGAGTGCAAAACATAAACCAAGATTATTATTATTATTATAATTATATTATTTTTGAGATAGGGTTTTGCTGTGTAGTTCAGGATGATTTTGAACTCACTATACAGCCCTGGCTTGCCCTAAACTCCCGCTAAGCCTACTGCTTCAGCCTCCCCAATGCTGGAATTACAGGTGTGTGCCACCCCATCTGGCCTTATCAAGAAGATTCTTATAAGAAAGAAACAGATAATAACACAAAACTTTCTTTTCAATGATCTAAGAAAAGCTAATAGTATAAATAAAAAACAAATTAGTATATATATTAAAATATTTTTTAAACAATGGAATATGTAATTTGGGAAAGTCTTGGAAAGCAAAGTTGTGTGTCTGTTTATTATGGTGTTCATCGCATTCTTGGGAGATGAGGGAACACAGGAGGTGGGAGTGGGCCATGGGTGTGTGACACTAGAGGCCATTTTTGTCCCCAGGCTGTTCCTCAGTGATACCTGCCCACTCCCATCACTCTGCCTTCTCTTTGCCATAGCTGAGCTCTGCCACGATTCCTACCTCACTGTGGAACTGGAATCGTGGGGCCAGCTGACCATGGTCTGAAACTTTATAATCATGAGATAAAATAAACCTTCTTCCTCTTGGTTGTTTTCTGAGGTATTTTATCACAATGATGCTAACACAAGCAATAATTTTAAAAATGCACATTAATTGATGCATGCTATGTAACCAAACTCCTTACATGTACTAGATCATTTAATAATTAAATAATCTGATTATAAGATGCTGTTACTACCTCCATTTTACATCATGCATCAAATAATTTGTCTCAGGTCACAAAGTATTAAATTGAAGAATCAGGATAAAGATCTTTGTTGCCTCAGAGCCAAAGCTGTTAACTACTACTGTGCTATCCTCTTCTAACTCCTACTTTGCTGTATGTCAAAGACTTCAGCTTAGTATATATACAGTATAGCTATCAGCCGTCATTCATTCTAGTACCTGACATGTATTTCACACTTTTGAGTTCAGATGACTTTCCCTCTATGGATCTTTTAAATCTATATATCTTATTTTGTTCTTTAGAGTTTCTATAATATAGCCTTATATAATATAAATTTTCAGCTGGACTACACCACAACTTTTCTACCACCAAACTACTCTGTCAATGCTCCACTCTCTCCTGATATTTCCCACCCACCCACGGTCTTTGTCTCCTCTGAGGTTCTTCTCTTTTACCTATTTAAATTTTAACCATCCCCAAACACCATGTCTGTAATGCTTCCTCCAAGTTCTTGAACATTTTGTCTTTGTTTGCTGGTTGTGTTTTCCTAATAACAGCGGTGCCTCCTTTTTCAAATCACTCATCAGCATTTATTGTACTTGCTCATATTATCTCTGCCTAGCTGAACTTGTACATTGGTATCATTTTGTGAGCATCACTGCAAAATAGGACTTTAAAAGTTAGTTTTTTTTCTCTTCTGCCTAGCACATAACCAACTCCCCTCCTGTCCTCAGTCCAGATGAAGGGATAGAAGACACAAGTGCTGGCCCTATGAGGCATCAGAGTGATTTCCTTTCCATGGGAACATGGTCCAGGAGCTGTGGACAGGTGGTAGTGATGAAGCAAGCATGAAGCTCTGAGTTACCTCGCTGTGCTCTGCCCCTCTGTCCTCCCTATGAAGGACTCACCTGTACGAGGTGACGTGCTGACTCTTCTCTGTACAGCTAGCTTTGTTTGAATGAGTCTTCTTTCACTTTTACCAAAATATATGGTCTCTTCTGACTTGTCAGTGAGTGAGCGAAGCTAAGCCTGTGAACCTGAGTGACTGGTAACAACTTTGGAAATTTCTATGCAGACACTGAGGCTCTTAGTTAGTACTATGTAGTAAAAATGTTAAATAGTTATACACTAAATATTAATTTAGGCTTTATGTTCTTTGTTTGTTTCTTTCTTTTTTCTTCTTTCTTTCTCTCTTTCTTTCTTCCTTCCTTCCTTCTTTCTTTTCTTTTCTTTTCTTTTCTTTTCTTTTCTTTTCTTTTCTTTTCTTTTCTTTTCTTTTCTTTTTTCTTTTCTTTTGTGTTTTCTTGAAACAGGGTCTCTCTATGCAGTTTACCCTAGCTTTGAGCTCACTTTGTAGCCCAGGCTGGTCTCAAACTTGCAAATGTTTCTCCTGCCTCAACCTCCTGAGTGCTGAGATTACAGGCATGTGTCACCATGCCTGGTTTACATTATGATTTCTTATGCTTGGGTTTATGGTTCTACTGGAAAATCTAGACATATGTACCTTTCTGTTTTGTTTCAAAAAGAGGTATGATTAAATACAGAGGGGGAAAACTGGGCATATTTTTGTCTTTGATCCTGTTTTTCTGATTGTCTATCTTAGTACTGTTTAGGCCAGCATTAAAGCAGAGCTTTACTTTTTACTCACCTGTCTTCTACATTTGCCTTTATGTAGAATCTACTCAAATTGAGTTATACATTTTTTAACCTCTTGATAGTATTAGTTTCAACTGTAAGAAAATATTTGTGTGATTTCCTTAATAGGGTTAGGGTTAGGTCATATGAGAATTTTACATTATTTTTCTCTTTGTCTTTCAAAGTTTACTGTACAAAGTAATTTCTCTCACCTGTACTGCCATTCTAAATGTGTATTTTGGGTTATCACCTATCAGCATGGGAATCATCACCTTCTTTGTGCTGCGATTCTGACGGGTTTTCTTTGATAGGTGATTTGTTTCTTTTCTCTAACAGCTTTTAATATTCTGTTCTTATACTGAATTTCTGGACAGTTGCTTTTTAAGGGTCTGGGTGTACACTTATTTTGGTTATGGTTAATTGGAGTTCTATATTTTTCACTTACCCTTATGCCGGTTTCTTTTCCCATGCTTAGGAAATCTTCTATTACTTCTGTAGTTTTTTTGTATCATTTGTGTTTCACCTTCTTTTTTGTTTACACTTATCAAACTTAAATGGTTTTTCTTTGCTTCATCTGGCAAGTGTTGATTTGTTATTTTCTGGTTCTTTGCTATTTTTAGAAGATATTTCCTTTGCTGGTCACTAGCTGCAATTTTGTCTTCAAGGTCCCAAAGTATATCTTCACATTCATTCGAGTGGTTTTTGCCAGCTTTTGATGAAATTTTTGATTTCCTGGATATCTCTTTCAATTTGTTTCATGCATTCTAGATCTTTCCTATATTGTTCATTCAAGGTTTCCATCATTTTCCAATGATTCTTTAACTTTTTTTTTATTTAAAAGAGAATAAAACAAAAGGGGGCAGTACAGAGCAGATCAGAAGAGGACAACATAGGCAACACAGTACTTTACATTAAGTCAACTGGACATCAACAGTATTTAACACCATATCTCTTACTCTGCTATAGTTGAGCATAGTTTCAATTACAATAATATGAAACATAACACAATAGTATAAAGCCATGCATATAGTGAAAGAATTCCAGGGCTTTCTGAACCGAATAACAGAAAATGATCAATGGGTATTATAATATCTCATTTTTGATAAAAAAGAAAAAAATTTGTTTGAACTATCACACATATTCAAATTCCAATGAGACACAATGTGGTAGACAGAACCAATGGTAATAGAACAA